>CM060125.1:10885900-11158400 GCA_030522415.1 Channallabes apus
ATAGTTAATCAAATTTAACTTTTTGTTAAACCCCATAACTTAAAACTTGAAGTCACATCTTGATTGGATTTGAAATTAAGCAGTCAAGATGTGATTGAATTGTAGACTTTAAGCTTTAATTTATGGTGTTTAACAAAACTATTATATCAACTGTTCAGGAAATACATCCTGCATATATCTCTACTTGTAACAGTGTTCTTAACACTGAAAACACATGAAAGCATGCATTCAGGTATCATGGTCAGGATCATGGTGGATCAGCTGGATGTAAGTATATCACAGGGCATTATGCATACACAAAATCACTTACTCATTCACACCTAGGAGAAATTTAGTATAGACAGATGGAGGGAACAAGTTACCAGCACTTACAGTATCTAGTAACCGATGTATCTACTGTGCTACAGGCAAAACCAGATCAGGTTTATTGAATTTATTATCTGTAATGTAATGTAAAAAATGTTATTTAAAAAAAATTTCAGGTTGAATCACAATACATGAAAATGATGCAGCAGGTGTACATGGTGCCACAGCTTATATGTGTCCTCCTATGCAGTTCATTTTGTTTACCAGCAGATGTCCAAATATGTCACAATCAGTTGTATTATTAATGCAGTGCTAACTAAAGAAGACACTCTCGAATTTTAAAAAGAACTCTGGTTTAGTGTGTTTTAGGTTTTGTCTACCATACAGATATTTTTTTATTGTACTGATATTATTACTGGCATTGTTACCTAACAACTGTTTACTCCTTCTCAAACATAACATGACTAATATTCTGTTTATGACATTTTGCAGCACACAGAGAGCTTGAAGAGTTTCTTGTTCGCTCTTGTATAAGTGGGCTTGTAGACGGGCTGTTTGTGTGGATGTTGCTGGAGGATGCTCAACTAGAGGGTGATAAACACAGCAATGAAGTGAAGGAGTGAAGAGCGAGGGATGGATGCGATGGGCATGGGTGAGTCATAAGGAAAGAGGGCACTAATGAATGAGCAGGCACAGATGTGTGAAAAAGGGAGGATGAAAAGAAGTGGGGCTGACTGATTGCAGGAGTGGGAGGAAAGCGAGAGGAGCAAGCGACCATCTAAAGTCCTTGTGGGCCTCCAAACCTCCTTTTTTTTCTTCCTCTTTTCAGACCTGTCTATTTTGGTTCCTCTTCAGTGCTGAAAGGCCATTGCTCTCACAAGGACAGGAAGATGAGACAGAGAGGGAGAAAGTGTGCTGGTGGTGGCCAATGGGAGGATGCGGCTGGGCATGGTATTGATGATATTTTTGGATATGTGTGGGAGTAGGTGGATCGTTGGTAGGTTGGACACTCTTAATGGACAGGAACTGAGCTGAATAAAGTTGACATGTTATCTGGGCCATGGAGGCGGAGTAGGACTCGAAATGCCTCAGCAACAGGAGGGAAAATGGAGCCAGGGACATTTCGAGAAAGAAGAGGCATAGGCTGACAGGGAAAGTGAGCGGGAGGCAGGAAAAGCCATATAGGGTATTGTCATGGACTGTGTAGGCTGAGTGAATGAGTATAGGATTTGTGTGTGTGTGTGTGTGTGTGTGTGTGTGTGTGTGTGTGTGTGTGTGTGTGTGTGTGTGTGTGTGTGTGTGTGTGTGTGGTTGCTTGTGCGTGTTGGAGTGGGAAGCTGATTGTCTCCACCATGCCTCCAGTCAAGAGCATACGTCAGGAAAATAGCTAGCGCCTCATCATGTGCGTCAGTTAGCAGCTCTTAGCTCCATGAAACCATGGAGACACACTAAAAAGGCATTAAATGTAAAAGAGGAAGTATGAAAAGACAAACAAAAAAACAATAGACATGTTGGGGGCAGCATTAATGAACTCTTGCTCATTGATTTGCATTTGAATGTTGCATTAAATGAATTGACTGGTGTGTATTTTTAACATAAATGTTGTTTCACATTGAAAACAATATGACCATGAAATGTGGTAAGATCTTTATTATCACTGATAACATTTTGATAGGATAAAATGTTTTCATGTCCTCATATAATTGCACATGCACAAACATTTCTTATAAACAATGCCAAGGAATAATAAATAACAAGTGTTTAGGAATCAATCCTCTACTTTGCTGTAGACAACTCTACATTGGTGTATGGGTGCAAGAGAACCAATACAAATTAGTTTCAATATTCTTCAATATTATCCTTGTGTAAAACACAGTCTTCACTATAAGTGAATACCAAAGTGGCACTTTGTAAAATTGCCATTACAAGAATACATTTAAGTATTTCTTTTTTTTTTCTCCAAAATGACAGTCCATGAATACAAGTGCTCATATGACATTCATTTTGTTAATGTACAAACACAAAGTAACATTTTTTCTGTTTTTAAATGTTCATTAAGTATACTCACTTAAAAAATAATGAAATAAAATAAACTCTGACAATATGTCATACTTTATCAATTAAGTCACAGACTTATTTTAGAACATGTGATCACTGGTTCCATCTGAAAGAGAACAAGACACAAAGAAATGTTAGAATATTAAAACCTAAATAAATGTCTTACTTTAAATTAGTCAATTGGTATATATCACTTTAATTGATTCTCACCTTGATAGAAGTGCTGTGGTGACTCTTGAAAAGGGAGTTGATACAACTCAGGTTGTTGCCTCAAGGCAGGATTAATCGAGACAGCTGCCTCGAACACGGGTTCCATGTTAACCAGCTCCTCCAGGAGGGACTGGGCACAAGGTAGGCCAGGGGTGGGGTCATTTGCTGGAGCAGGGGTGGACTGTGCGGAAACTGAGTTGATAATTTCTTCATCCATTATGCTCTCAATTGGAGCCTTTCCCTCATCATTCACCCCTGCCTCCAGCGACCTTCCCCCAACCATGCTGGTATAGTGCGTCGACTGGACGCTACAAAGGTGCTGAACACCAACTAGGGCCTCCTCCTGGATGTATCCTAGAGAACGGGTGCTCACTGGGGCAGGAGGAGTATGGTCAGAAGAGGAGTGAGGAAGAGGAGGTGGGGAAGGGCAAGTCAAATAAGGAGCTCGATCAGGGGTATCAAATTTGTCTTGCAGTAAAAAGATGTCATCTTGATTTGATGAGCGAACTTCTCCACAGCACAAGGTGGGTGGGAAATCAGTAGTCAGAGGCTTAGTGTTCTGTTGCAGGAGAACTGGGGAGGAGGGATGTGTGGATGGTGAGTGATCTTTCCAGAATCCCTCAGCAACTGAACTGAGATACTGAGCCAAAAGTGAGATCTCTATTTTCTCTCTTTCATCTTTAGCTTTCTGGGAGAAAAAACCTGGACAGCGCTGTTCGGTGGGAGAAGCCTCTGGGGTCAGGAGGCACTCGGGAGTACTATGATGGATGGGATGAGGGACATCTACGTACAGAGGCCCTTTGATCTCTGGTAATGCCATAAGGACACATTCATCATTAGATGGACTATCTGGGGTAGGAGGTAACTTCTCATATAGAGCCCTGCTGATATGTTGTACAGATAGTGTCACCCCTATTTCTGTTGAGTGCGATGTTGGGTGACTGATTGAGTGCATGGTTTGAGTGACTGTGCTGGTTAACTCTGGTTTAAAAAAATCTTCACCAAACATAAAACGACCTCCTCCGAGGCTTGGGGTGTATGGAGGAGTGCAAAGCAACTCTCCTGTGCTGTATGATTTGGGCATACCAATATTGGAAAGAGGTGCAGGGGCCAGAGGGTTTTGGGTAGCTGAGCATGCCTTATTGGTCATGACAGTCTGAGTGGAATGGGGAGTGAGGGGTGGTCTTGAGGCAAACTTTGTACTCTCTGGTAAGCCTATGTGGTGGCTTTCATGTTGTTGGGAAAAGTCACTTTCATCTAGGGGGAAGTCTGAACAGGGACCAGAGCCTAGTGGCATGCTTGAATGAAGGGTGGAAGTGCCAGGCAGTTCCTCAGAGGAGCTGCGTCCAGAGACAGTAAAGCTAAAGTCAAATGACTGAGCAGACAAGCCACTGCTGCTGGGAGTGAAGACTTGCTCTGGGCTAGACATGGGATGAGAGAACTGTTGAGCCAAGCCCTCCTGGTACAGGAGAGCCAGCTGGTTTTGCTCAGAGGTCAGCTGCTGACGAACAGACCATGCTTCAGACTCACTAAGGGAAAAAAGAACAAGAAAAGTGTATCAGGCTTTTTACACCAAATTGCACATTTAACCATATGAAGGCTATTAGGGTAATAAAAAAAAAAGAGTAGTACCTAATGACATAGTTCTGGCAGGTAATAGGATGCTCTCCAGTCTGGAGCTGAAGGACCATGTATATCCAGACCCATGAATGGTCAGCTGCCTCTATTTGAACAACCATCTC
This sequence comes from Channallabes apus, assembly GCA_030522415.1. Classification (NCBI taxonomy): domain Eukaryota; kingdom Metazoa; phylum Chordata; class Actinopteri; order Siluriformes; family Clariidae; genus Channallabes; species Channallabes apus. Next base: position 10,890,217 of record CM060125.1, read on the forward strand.
CACTTGCCTCTCCCCTCCTTCACGTACTAGAAAATAATAAAGAAAAATTTCAATCATGCAATCCTTTTTTGTGCTGCTATAATGGATGACTCATACAGTATTAGTGTATATTAAGTAGAAATATTAGTGTATAAAACTCACAGAGAGCGCAGTGCTGTGCAGAGGCATGAGAGAGATCTCGGGGATGTAACAAGCTGTACCAGGAGCGAGATCGTAGTGTATCCACATCATAGCCCAAATAGACACTAACGCTGCAATAAGACAAATAAAAAAGTAAAGTAGACAGTTGTTTTATTTATCTTTGCTTTTGGCTAAAAATCTCAGAATTGATGTGTATAGAACCATTAAAAAAAATTACCATTCTTGGGCTGCTTGTATCCTCATATCACGGCTATGCTGGGAGTGGAAAGAGGTTAGCTGGAAAGCTTGCTCAGCTGGTGGGGTAGGGAGTGGGTTCCTGGTACTGGCAGTATTTGATGCCTGGAGCTCCAGAGGTGAGCAGAAACACACCCACACTGCGTTGGAGGTCCAGTAAGATGATGAGTGGTAGGGCAATGGGAGGCAACGTGCTCGTACTAGAGACACCTTGTTACCAGAGCCCTGCCTTCTCACAAACTTTGAAGTGTTGAAGTGACAGCGAAAGAGACGCTCTAAAAATACACACATGTATAAAGATTATAAATAAGCATTTCAGTTTTATCATCTGGGGAAAAGACAATTGGAATGACTCAATTGTTTTCTATTACCTGTATCAGGTGTATTGACTGGCGCAAGATTGCTCCTCATGACAAAGTGATCGGCAGGATCAATGATATCATAAACACTGTCACTTTGAGAGACTAAATCAACCTGTGGTCATAGGAAGAAAAAAATAGAAGTTATGCAATTTGCAAAAAAACAACAAAAACAAAACAATCCTTGTCATGCTTGTCAAGTTAGATGAAAACACTTATAAAACAACATCATAAAACTGGAAAATTGAGCCTTAAGGTCAGTTTTTAGTTGCATGCAGTAAAATTAAATCTCACCATTGAGTGGCCAAGGTGATCCGTTACGTTGTCAGACAAATAGAGGAGTTTGCCTTCATTTGTCAGCAAGAGCAAAAAACCCGGCAAGCTGTTCATGAGCTCAGAGAGTGCAGGAAAAGACATGAAGCTGGGGCTCACATCCTGGCTTCCAGCTGCGCTTAAATCTATACACAAGAAAACAATAAGTTAATTTTTAAAAGCCACCAAAACTTATATGTAATTTTAAGAATAATGCTCTGTAAACCACTACAGTAGCAAAACAACCCAAAAGCTCAATGACTTGTCCAAAAAGAACGCACTGCATGGGAAGTGTGAACATCAGCACCACGGACAGCTACTTCTCTAACGTGACTGAATGCAATTCCGTTTTTACACCGTAAATTGATAAAGCGTGTTAAAACGAAACGTTTAGATAAAAAGTAATTGCTCAAACGCTGCACCTACCTTGAGAAAAAAAGACTGATTTTCTTGTGTACATGCAGGCCAGGGACATGATGTGCAGGTAGGAAAGACGAGCCTTGTCTGCGTCCGAGATGGGCAGCAGGTCCTTGAGGTTACGGATCTCGGCGTTGATCTGATCTCTCCGCGCTTTCGAAGCGCCTTTCGTTGAGCGGTACATTTTCCCCAGCTGGTCTACAGGTGTCAGTCTCTCAGTCTCACCACTGACTGGAATCAAGCGCAAGTTCGGGGACAGGCTGGAAATATTACAGCGTCTATTTGATCATTGGAGCAACTGTTTAGAAGTGAAAAGTCGCAAGATAAACAAAACGAAAACTTCAAGAAACCAACATTGTTTCAGAATCCTCGCGTTTCAGAGAGAAGGTTGATATTATACAGAGATAAATAGGCTGACATATAAGAACTCTCTTGGCTTGATGTGTGGGTTCTAGTGGAAATACCGCATCCAGGTCCTTTATATAGAGAAGAAGACTACGAAAAGATGCGCCGGGGGCGTGCAATGACACGTCGGATTCAGTATCCTCATGTGTCTCTCCATCTCCAACATTCACTCCCTGATGATGACGCGAGAAGACGATGGGATCCCCTTCAACGCACATAGCCCGATATGGACAAAAAAATAAAGCCGCATGAGGCGGAGACAGTGGATAGCTATGTGTGTCCGTCTGTGTTTATATAAGTCTGAGCAGGACAGAGCGGAGGTTAACTGTCACTCTGGACGAAGGGACATGCAGAGAGACATAGTGGGTTTTGTGGGGTTTTTCTGCCTTTATTAACCTAGGGGAAATGTAAATTATGTTTTTTTTCTTTGTCTGGGAAATCATGTCCATGTGGAGGGACAAATAGGTGTGAGTTTTATTATTCTGTCAACATGCAGAATAATGTGTTTTAGTTTTCTGCCCATTTAATATTTGATTTTAGTGTAGACTTTGATCATCAGGTAGACTTAGCTTGTTGGGAACAGGTTTCTGAGGGACATGTGTTGAGGGGCATCATGGGTTTAGGTTTTTCTGCCCATATGGAGATGTTTATGTTTTTTTTCCTGTAAATTTGAAAGGACATTTCTGTTCTGGATTTCTGTTGTTCTCTTCACATGAGAAAACATAATGAGGTTTAGAATTTTCTGTCTATATGGAGAGGGAAAATTGTGTATTTTTATTTTATGTTTATTTTTTAGTGTTTTTCTGGCTATTTTGAAAGACAGTGGCTTTTTATGTTTTTCTGTGCATATGCAAAGACATAGCTGTACGTTATTCAATTTATATGTAAAAACATAGTGGTTTGGGGTTTTATTAACATTTGGGGGAACATGGTGATTTTTGCCCCCTCTACATAAAATGACACAGTATGTTTTATTTCATGTTATGATGGAGGGGACATTTAATAACTTTTTCTTTTCTTTTCTTTTTCATATGAATTTAATATTAATTAATAATGAATCATTACTAGTTGTGTTTTTCAACTTCTCTCTTCTACTTCAGGCATGCAGGTAGCAACACTAGTAGGAGGCTGTTCGCTCACGATGTAACAGCCACGAAGTCTACCCAGCACCACACACACATGCACACACGCACACGCACGCACACACACACAGGGTATAAATTAAACAACAATAAACTATCATTGATCAGCTGCATTTATTTAACTCATATCATACTAGCAAATGATAAAAGCTTTTTTATAGACATCTGACAAGTTTACCTCAACCAAAGTACACTTATACCCATTAAGCTTGAATATATATATACACACATACATACATACATACATACATACATACATACATACATACATACATACATACATACATACATACATACATAGATTTACAGTATAACCAAACATTTGACATGCACACAAAAAATTAAGGACATTTATCTGTTTTCCATCTTTTTGTTCCTGTTTATTTTTAAATCAAGAGAATCAAGGTCCTTGTGGTTCGTTTCTTAAAGGAAAGATAATTTCTGTTGCTTGGCAACTCTCCCACTCAAACACTAAGATAGCACAACATGGACAATGTTGCTGAACCTGATGGTCTCCTGCCTCCTTTTTCAGGATAGTTCGGCTTTCGATGTGCCACTGAATTCCACTTGCACAGACTGAGGTGTTATTGTTGTTAGTATCAACAAACACTTCTACTGGTACTAAAATCTGTCCGGAAGGTGTGGATTAATTTACTGTAACAGCACGTAAGACAATGATACTTCATGTAATTCCAATCACAGTTTTATACTATTATGCTTATTGCATTGTGATATGGTTTCTATTATAAAGCACTTTTACAGGGACTGATTTGGTCAATGCATCACATTATCAAAGTCTAATTAGAAACAGAACAAAAAAAAAAATTGGCGACAAAAAGTTTTCAGACCCTTTCATGTTTTCCACATTGTATTATGTTTCATATTCATCTTAAATGGAAAAAAAAGGATTTGAATCCATTTTAAGATGAGTGTAAATCATAATGAAATGTGAAAAACTTGAAAGGGTCTGGAAACTTTGTCAGCAATCTATTTTACATTGAGCTTTTCTGTTCATTCCAGAAATGGAGACTCCAGTGTTGGCTGGATAAGTTTTTTTCTCCTAATTATTATCATATATATATTTTTTGTCTTGATAACTTCAAGAAAGAAAATAAATGGAGTTTGATGAGGGAAGTTAATCACTGCTTTTACAGACAATTACATAAAGTAAACCACTACCAGACACACTATCATGGTCTTTCCTGATTTTTATTTCTTTCTAATCTGAGGTGGTATTAATTGGTGATTTTTGAGGCTGGTATAACTGAATTTCTTTTCTGCAGCAGAGGTAAGTTTTGGTCTTGCTTTCCTGGGTTCATCATGGTACTTGATGGGTTTTTGCAAATGTTCTTACATTTGCAAAATGTTCTGACAATACTGTTCTTGCAAGAACTGCTCAGAACAGCTGCCCTTCATGTCTTAAAATAACAACCGACTGTTGTTGTTGTTACTTATTCACCTAATTACCTAAATACCATATGTGTTATTTCATTAATTTATTAATTGTCTATACCATTTTATCCTGTGGAGTCACAGGGTGCCTAGAGCCTATCCCAGGAGACATACAGTAGTGCACGAGGCAGCATACACCTGGACAGGGTGACGATTCATCCTAGAGCACACACACACACACACACACACACACACACACACACACACACACACACACACACACACACACACACACACACACACACACACACACACACACACACACACACTATGGGCAATTTGGGAATGCCAATTACACTAATATGCATGCCTTTGGACCGTGGGAGAATAATGGACTACACAGAGGAAACCCAACTAGCACGGGGAGAACATGCAAGCCCCACACACATACCCGAGGTGGAAATCAAATCATTGACTTGGAGGTGCAAAGCTACAGAGCTAACCTCTATATCACTGTGCCGCCTATGCAAATTTTATAGTTTTTTAAAATCCAGTTGTTCTAGAATGTAGAAAATGAATCAAAACTTTTAACTAGTGTAAACAAACTTTTGACTAGTATTGTACTGTATCTTGAGGATGGATGCAGAATTAAACACAACAGTTAAAATTGTGTTGTTCTTTGAATCAGTTAAAACATTTTTTACCATTGACAAACTGATCATTGGTAAAAGTAGAATACAACACATCTGGGCATGATGTTATCAGAGTGGTTGAAGCATCAGCGCTGATTTTCTTTTTCTATAACAACAACTTTGTTTTTCCTCTAACAGCACACAGTGTCATGTTTTCTTACAGACAGAAGCTATATACGTTGTATATGATCCTGGTTTTCTATGAAACCTAACACAAACACTTTACCAACTTTAACCAAACAGACTATGGACTGTGATTAGTTGTAATGCTACTGTGTGACACTTCATCACTTTTCTGAGCTGTACTGTCTGCTCTCAGTATGCTGCTTGGTGCTAAATGAGCTGTTCTCTCAAATCTTTTAACAACTGCATATAGGTGTGAAGGAGAATGTGCGACTCAGAAATATGTGTCTGTATATGCAAGTGTGAGTGTTCATGTGTGTTAAGTGTGTGCTTGCTGATTGTATATATGTGTGTCGCATGAATGTGTGTGTGTGTGTGTGTGTGTGTGTGTGTGTGTGTGTGTGTGTGTGTGTGTGTGTGTGTGTGTGTGTGTGTGTGTGAAAGTTTAAAAGACGCACTAACTCACTCACAGACACACACAAACAACGATTAGATTAGAGGAGTTAACGCCTCCACATTTCCCTCCTCCCTCCATCCTTCTGTTCACAAAGCTTGTGCAGCCTGCAACCTTGTGCATGTTCTTTCTTTCTCTCTCTTCTCTGTGGTTCAGATTTATTTTTAGTACTCAGCACAAAACATCTTTTTGTATTTACCTGTTTTCATAAAAAAATCTAGCTAAATAAAGTATGAAAGAACAGAGAGATAGAGAGAGAGAGAGAGAGAGAGAGAGAGAGAAACATCTGCACAGCGCAACTCTTCACTTAAGATCAAATCTAACAAAGTAATTTAGTGAATTTGGTGAATTCATGCAACATCAATGTATTAGAGGCATGCGTTTTTAGCTATTAGATATAGTCTCTATCATTTCCTTGTCCAGAGTTGATGTCATTCTGTAAGAGATAAGTTTGTTCCCTTTTTGTATTTTTGTACTCTCATTTCCTGTGTATCTCTGAGCCAACATATTACCTTTAATAATGCTTTTGCTTGCCATTTCCCTACCTGCAATTTAGTCCATTATTGATCAAATAAGAGCATGCTTGACCCCACTCACAATAATGTCCATGTAATGAGCGGAGGAAAATGAGAAAGCCTGGTTCAAGAAAAGGTAAGGACATCTGCAGAAAATTGACATATAGCAAGCTATACTGTAATCTAGGCCTTGTGGTCTACATGAAAACTTTCCTGGATTCTTAGAGTACTGGGCCCTGGGGGAGAATGAGTCATTAAGAAGTGCCACCCTGACCCCCAAGCTCCCACCTGAGGCTTTTTGTTGTTTATTACGTGGGTGTTGTGGCCATCTGCTGAAAACTAAATGCCTGGGGGCGGGCTTCCTTAGCTGCTGACTGATGCAAGCTCCCAGAATATGAGTAATGTCCATAAGACATTATCTGTCTCATTATGTCCACTGTCTTTGCACAAGCTGCAATACTTTGTAGCATGTGTCTTAAAAATACAGCTTGAAAGAAATGGCAAATCCAGTATTGATACTAACTTTCTCTGTGTCTACTTGTTATTTAAGTTTGTCAATGCAGAAAGCATTCAAGTGTTCTATCCAGTGCCCCATGTACATGTGCTGAGAAGAAGGACAGCTTTCATTAAAGGAAGGGGTTTACACACTCACTCATTGTCTATACCGGTTTATCTTGTATACAGGGTCGCAGGGGGGCCTGGAGCCTATCCAGGAGACTTATGGCACAAGGTGGGGTACACCCTTGATGGGATGCCAATCAATTGCAGGCCACACACATACATACATTCTGGGCAATTTGGGAACATCAGTTAGCTTCATATGTATGTCTTAGTAGTCTGGGAGGAAACTAGAATACCCAGAGCAAAAAATTTTTACAAATAAATAACTGAAAAGTGGGGTGTGCGTAATTATTCAGCCCCCTGAGTCAATACTTTGTAGGACCACCTTTTGCTGCAATTACAGCTGCCAGTCTTTTAGGGTATGTCTCTACCAGCTTTGCACATCTAGAGACTGAAATCCTTGCCCATTCTTCTTTGCAAAACAGCTCCAGCTCAGTCAATTTATATGGACAGCGTGTGTGAACAGCAGTTTTCAGATCTTGCCACAGATTCTCGATTGGATTTAGATCTGGACTTTGACTGGTCCATTCTAACACATGGATATGTTTTGTTTTAAACCATTCCATTGTTGCCCTGGCTTTATGTTTAGGGTCGTTGTCCTGCTGGAAGGTGAACCTCCACCCCAGTCTCAAGTCTTTTGCAGACTCCAAGAGGTGTTCTTCCAAGATTGCCCTGTATTTGGCTCCATCCATCTTCCCATCAACTCTGACCAGCTTCCCTGTCCCTGCTGAAGAGAAGCACCCCCAGAGCATGATGCTGCCACCACCATATTTGACAGTGGGGGTGTGTTCAGAGTGATGTGCAGTGTTAGTTTTCCGCCAAACATAACGTTTTGGCCAAAAAGTTCCATTTTGGACTCATCTGACCAGAGCACCTTCTTCCACATGTTTGCTGTGTCCCCCACATGGCTTGTGGCAAACTGCAAACAGGACTTCTTATGGTTTTCTGTTAACAATGGCTTTCCTCTTGCCACTCTTCCATAAAGGCTAACTTTGTGCAGTGCACGACTAATGATTGTCCTATGGTCAGATTCCCCCACCTGAGCTGTAGAGTCTTGGCTGCATTTCTGATCAGCGCTCTCCTTGTTCGACCTGTGAGTTTAGGTGGACGGCCTTGTCTTGGTAGGTTTACAGTTGTGCCATACCCCTTCCATTTCTGAATGATCGCTTGAACAGTGGCTCCGTGGGATGTTCAAGGCTTTGGAAATCTTTTTGTAGCATAAGCCTGCTTTAAATTTCTCAATAACTTTATCCCTGACCTGTCTGGTGTGTTCTTTGGACTTCATGGTGTTGTTGCTCCCAATATTCTCTTAGACAACCTCTGAGGCCGTCACAGAGCAGCTGTATTTGTACTGACATTAGATTACACACAGCTGCACTCTATTTAGTCATTACCACTCATCAGGCAATGTATATGGGCAACTGACTGCACTCGGAGCAAAGGGGGATGAATAATTACGCACACCCCACTTTGCAGTTATTTATTTGTAAAAAATGTTTGGAATCATGTATGATTTTCATTCCACTTCTCAAGTGTACACCACTTTGTATTGGTCTTGTGGAATGTGGAATTACAATGAAATTGATTCATGTTTGTGGCTGTAATGTGACAAAATGTGGAAAAGTTCAAGGGGGCCGAATACTTTTGCAAGCCACTGTATATGAGCATCAAGTGCCCTTAACGTTTTACCCCAGAAAATGATCAGTTCCTTCTAATTATATAAACCATATACAGTACTGTGTAACCTCTCGTAGGCCAACTAGGGACTGCAGAGGCCAGTAATGACTACTGTATTTATTCCCATTATCACAAATGTGGTAGGACCTACAGTACAGTATATACTGTAAATAATTACACTAAATTTAATTAGAGCTTCAATTTCTGCAGAAAAATAGAAAAGTAAAAGAAAGGGTCACAAAAAGAAAGTGACATCTGTTGCAAATCCCATGCTAGTTTTAGATACTAAATTAGTGCCTCTTTCCCCAAGGAATCAGATAAGGCTAAGGTTACAAATCCCTAAGTAAAGAGTATCAAGTCTCTTTCTCTCTGTCAAGTTAAGTGTTAGATTTAATGGGTATTTGGACCAACTCCTTGAATCTGATGACTGAATATGATAAGTGTGTTGGTATGGACTGCCAAGTAACACAATAGAACAGTATTGACACTATCATCAGGAGGTTGTGAGTTCAATTCCCAAAAGTCCACCCTGACCATCCATGTGCTAACTTGGTCAAGCTACTTGCTTCTCAAGGAGTCTCTCTCAATCACAGCAATATTAGCCTGTTACAGGCATCTGTGAGGTGTCAGGCAGAAAAGGGCATTTGGGCTTTACATGGTTGTAAAGAAGCTCATGTTTGCCCTGAGCCACCTTAGGTGGAAGTTTTGATGTGGTAGGAGATTGGCAAGACAAAACTAAGAAGAAAAAGGGAAAACGTAAGCATATTTACAAATACATCATACATACTTACATATTTACAAATACAATTACAGAATACAATCAATGTGGTGATATGAGTAATAAGTATTTATCAACCAATTAGTATTCGGACACATTTGCTCATCTCTCCCAGGATAAAATCTGTCCTTTTCTCCTTTCCACTTCATAATTGTCATTTGTTTCTGGAGGGAACATTTGATGCTTGACTATGCGGCCATGGCAACAGAACTGCAGTATCTTAGTAACAAAATATGTTCATTGTGAGAGATGGGAGGAGAGATTGTTTTTAATAGCACAGCAGGGATGCTGTACTGAACTTTGAGCAATACTGAACCTTTTCAAACAAGGAACAAAATGTAGTTATAGGGGTGAAAAAAACCCCACAAATGTACTTTTAATCCGACTTTTGTATGAGCCAGTACTGCAGAATCAGAAAAGATAGATAACCTTATGTTTCTTAGTCTGCTTTGATCAGGATATTGACATTTTTTCTTGTAACTTTCAGGTTTTGGACCTTTTATTATTTGCAGATTACTCATGCATTAGTTATAATTAAAAAAAAAAATTTAAGTCAACTAACTGCCCAAGGTTGTACAACTGATTGATCAATGAAGCTACATTGATTGACAGTTCCCGTATTGCCACGTATCTTTCTTGGAAAATAAATACTAGAATGGATCATGTCAAGGTGATTCATTTTGGCAAAAACCAAAAGCATTAAAGTTATGGCAAATCAGTTCATAATCAGTTCAAATACAAAAGTAATTGGCAGAGCATTTTAATTTGCATTAAAAAATATTTTCTCACAGTGCAGGAGGAATATTATATACAAACATCAACGGTCATGTAATTATCAAAACAGTCAATCATGTGGCAGCTATATAACGCTAAAAACATGCAAATACAGCTTCAGTTGATATATTTTTTAAAAAATTAGAAAGTGTGAAAATACATGATCTCATTGACTTATTTGTTGCTGCCAGATGGTCTGGATGTTATATGAAAAGCTGATACAATCTTTGATTTTTACTCACAAATGTCTTTATTTATTAATTACACAGAATGGTGGGATATAACAACAATCTTGTTGTCTGAGTGGGTTAATGGCATTTATATCTGTAATGCCTACCTTTGTCCTTTTGGTTCTTATTTGTCCTGTGTGTGTGTGTGTGTGTGTGTGTGTGCGTGTGTGTGTGTGTGTGTGTGTGTGTGTGTGTGTGTGTGTGTGTGTGTGTGTGTGTGTGTGTGTGTGTGTGTGTGTGTGTGTGTGTTCTTTCTCTACAATAGAGTGGCACAATGCCATGCTGCCTGTTACAGAAATAGGATCAGCCAAGTGTGACCTATTAGTCAGCAAAATCAGAAGGAAGTTATTTGGAAGGGCGAAGTGACACCATTTACAATTACACTACATGACAGCCTTTTCTTTAGCCACCATGTAATCACTGCAGTCACTGGCAGAGATTTGTTCATCATTCATTGCTGTCAGCGGTAGTTCATTGATGATGTTTCTAAAAGCTTGACAGTGAGATGCTCTGTGAGGGGGTGGAGAGGAAATTACTGTGTCTCTGACCCGGCCTCTGTATTCTCACAAAAATAGACAGTGATCCCCTTATTTTAACATTACAGATACCATTTTTAACATTTTACCTCCAAATATAGAATCGTGATTGACATTTTCTTTTGCAATTCGTGCCTTTTAAGTTGTTTGTTTGTCTTCCTAGTTGATATTTTTAATCATAAATAATGAGTGCTTATGTAATTGTTGTAAATATTAAATTAAAAACAAAACAAACCAATGATGTGAAAGTCATGAATATACTGTATTGTATTATGGAATTCTCCCATTGCTTGTTGTTGTAGTAAATCATTTAATTCAACTAAGTAAAGAGATTTAAAATAGAGACTGAAGATGCCGTAAAAGACAGATCTCAATCAAATATATGGAAAGGGCAGCCAAGGAGAGAGGGGAGAAAGTCTAAAGGTTTGTTTCACCCTGTAAGTCACATGTCCACTGCCTCCCACCTACTTCCATCTGCTGCTCTACCCACAAGGCCTCTGTTGTGCCAGCACCAGCCATGAGTGAGGTCATCTACTCCAAGCTGGCGACTGTAACTACTACTACTACAATAATAACACACACACACACACACACACACACACACACACACACACACACACACACACACACACACACACACACACACACACACACACACACACACACACACACAAACTGTGTGTGCGCATGTGTGTCAGTGTCTGCTAATTTATCAGGTGCAGCACTGGAGGAAACAGCTTTGAGGAACAGCAGGGTTGAGATACAACTGGCCAAGCCATAAAGAAAAAAAAGTTCATTTAACAGTATTCCTGGGGTCAGCGATTAAGGGCTAAGCGAAGATCAACACACACTGGAACAAAAAAATCCTTTTTTATAGCTATAAATTTTAATAAATTTTCTAAAATGTGTCAGTAACTATACACAAGAATGCTGCTGTTCCAGATACACTCATGCCATCTGTGCTCAGAAAGATTCAGCAACGGATGGACTAGTAAATATATCTACAAGATATTCTTATTTTTATGTCTAAGGTGTTTGATGCTCTCAGGTTGCTGAACAGACGGCAGGAGGTTCAAGCCCTGCCTCTGTTGGCCTGTTGGGCTATTGGGAAAGGCCCTTTATTCAAGATTCAAGATTCAAAGTACTTTATTAATCCCTAGCCCCATAATATACTGTAATAATATACCCTAGCCCCATATAAAATTTCTCTGTCATTGTGACAGTACGGATGAAAAGGAAGGGTGGTTGGGTGTCAGTCTGGCCCAGCCCTGTAAAAACTACTATTGCTATAGAAACAACAAAATCTATCACCCAATATGCTCAAAACAGCCTGAAAAAAAATGGTATCTTTAGGTTAAACTTATTAAACAGAAATAAGTACATTTACAAAGTATCACTATGTGAAAGTGACACAAGGCCAAAATATTTTTTTTCTCTCTATAATAGCTCTGACAGTAGTTCTGTAAGTTAATAATTGTTCTCTCTTTATTGTTATAACAGCCTCAACTCTTCTGGGAAAGACTTCCACTGGATTATTTAAAATGGGTATTTGTGCAACAAGAGCATTATTGAAGACAGATACCTAGGTTAAGCAAGAAGGTCCTGGGGTTGTGGGGTTGAGGTTGGCACAGCAACCTTAGTGAATAATGTCTTTATGGACCTCACTTCCAGTCCCTTTCACACTGGCATGAAGGGTTCATTCATTCATTCATTCATGTTCTGTACCACTTATCCTGTACAGGGATGCGGGGGCCTGGAGCCTATCCCAGGAAAATTTAGGCACAAGGCGGGGTACACCCTGGACAGGGTGCCAATCCATCGCTACAGGCAATTTGGGAATGCCAATTAGTCTAATCTGCTTGTCTTTGGACTGTGGGAGGGAAGAAACCAGAGTACCTTTAGGAAACCCACCAGGCACACAGACAGGAATTGAACCTTCGACCCTGTGCCACGAGCATAAGGGGTACAGCATACAAACGTCATTTTCAGTTCTGATATCATGGTAGGCGGCACGGCGGTATAGTGGTTAGTTCTGTCACCCTGCACCTCCAAGGTCCGGGTTTGATTCCTGTCTCTGTGTGCATGGAGCTTGCATGTTCTTCCCGTGCTTGGTGGGTTTCTTTCGGGTACTCCGGTTTCCTCCCATAATCCAAAAACCTTGCATATTAGGCTAGTTGGTGTTTCCAAATTGTCTGTAGTGTGTGAATGAGTATGTTTGCATACCCTGCAATGAATTGCTACTCTGTCCAGGATATACAGTACCCTGCCTCATGCCTTAAGTCTCCTGGGATGGGCTTCAGGCCTCTGAGACACTGTATGCAGGATAAAACGTATAGATGCTAAGTAAGTGATATCATGGTTGGTCTAATATAAGGATAAGGGTTAATTTAACCCAGCAAAATGGTTTATTTGTTTAACCTAGAAAGATGAGTTAAATATTCAACCCAAATGCTAGGTCATATTTAACTATAATGCTGGGTTAATTCTACCACATAAATTTGTCAAATGTTCTACCCAGATGTTGGTTCATTTTAACTGTAAGGTTGGGTTAATTCTACCTCGCAAATAGGTTATTATTTTTTCACGTTTTACAGTGAATCTGTAAAAAAAATAAAAATAACTATGCATGTCTATCAAACAGTTAAATTACTTTGATATACTGGACTATTACAAAAAACTTCCAAGTTTTGCAAACCATACGTATATGCAATAAACAACATAATGTTCATAGAAAAAAACATTTATTTTTCAAAAGCACAAGAGTTACACAAAAACTACCCAATTCTCTGTAAATAACCCAGAAAAATTACCCAACAGAGGCAACACAGCATTTGGGTAGAAAATACAACCCAGCATTTTTTTGTGTGTAATAACAAAAACTAACCGCCGGCTGAAAGGGAACAGCTGAAAGACAAAGAAGAAGAAGAAGAAGATGAAGAAGAACAAAAACTAAGAGGAACTTGTTTAGCAGGTATTCCGTACTGTAACATTAAACATAACATCAATAGATTATTATATGAATGACATATAATTTGTTAATACTTTAACCGATCATATGTCAAATTTGTGGTATAAGATCGATAAAAGTATATATTAACTGACACCACTCAATTTTCTGTCCTATTATAATACATCCCATCCTGTTTCTGATCATGCATTAGTGTTTCTTTTTGATTCTTTGCCACGATGAATTAAAATGCACAAAATATTTTTGAGAAAAATATGAAAAAAACATCATAAACAAAAGATCATAATTAATCTCTAATTGATATCTGAGTCTGTTCATTAGAATTTTTTTAGAATGCAACTAGAATTTTTTTTTTAAAACAGCAATTAAATGATGGCTTTAATGAAAATGTGATTTTTTTAAAGATAGTTTACAGTTTGAAGCAATTAAAGTAATAGATAAAGCGCTTTAAAGCTTGATCTTTAGGTGCAATTCATGTAACCTAAAATAATTAAAATTAGTATATATAGTATATATATATATATACAGTACAGGCCAAAAGTTTGGACACAGCTTCACTCATTCAATGTGTTTTCTTTATTTTCAAAACTATGGCATCAAAACTATGAATGAACACATGTGGAGTTATGTACTTAACAAAAAAAGGTGAAATAACTGAAAACATGTTTTATATTCTAGTTTCTTCAAAATAGCCACCCTTTGCTCTGATTACTGCTTTGCACACTCTTGGCATTCTCTCGATGAGCTTCAAGAGGTCGTCACCTGAAATGGTTTCCAACAGTCTTGAAGAAGTTCCCAGAGGTGTTTAGCACTTGTTGGCTCACTCTGTCTTTGCCTTCTGTCCAGCTCACCCCAAACCATCTCGATTGGGTTCAGGTCCAGTGACTGTGGATACTTTTTTTGGTTAAGTACATAACTCCACATGTGTTTATTCATATTTTGATGCCTTCAGTGAGAATCTACCAATGTAAATGGTCATGAAAATAAAGAAAACACATTGACAAATAGATGAGAAGGTGTGTCCAAACTTTTGGCCTGTATATATATAGATAAAAGATAAAAGAATCCCATTGCATTTGTCACACATGGAGAATAAAGTAATTACATTTTGTATAAATGTTAACCATCTCTGTTAATATTACTGCAAAGCACCGATCACTTTACAAACTGTTTTTCTTTCACCATGCTCACACGAGTTCAGAACATTATCTCTTAGTTATTATGTTATCTCTGAAAGAGTCTCACACTTCTGTTCCACAGCTTGTGTTTGTGTTACACTGTCACCCTGTGGAGGCTGCTGATTAATGCAATCAAGGTATATGCACACCCAATATACACTAAACACATACTATACAGATAATTGTTGCACAAACATCTAGCAAAATGAGATGCTCAGTCAGTATTTTATTCTGTATCTTGTTTTTTTTTTTTATGCAATCCATTCAGGCTCACAGACACATCAAATTATGGAAATTATGTGTACTTTCATAGTCATGAGTCTATTTTGTCAGAAAATTCATTCTGTAACATATTGGTTCTGACAGTAGAGGCGCTTGCAGAGCAAACCAGAAGAAAAAAAATCCTTGGTTTATATTTATGTGGTTAATTGAGTACATTAGAATATAGTAACTTCAAACTTAAAGGGTTTAGAAGATAAACATAATGATAAACAGTGTTGCAATTCAAGAAATAAAGAAAATGTGTCAATTTAAGGAGAATTTTTATTCATAAGGACTGTGACATAAATATTTACACTTGTTTATAACTAGGTATCATCAGGAGGTTGACTTGTTTAAAAGCTAGTCGATCAGCACTGGTGGTCAAATTACACAAATCCTGTACTTAAGTAAAAGTAGAGATCGCCTAAGTAAAAGTACAAAAGGCTCTGTCGCTCTGTCGCTCTGACTGTGAAAGTCTGTTAATGTTGGTTGCAGTCTGCAAGCATCTCCACTTCTGTTTTCAAATACCTGCCAGCGTCGCTCGGATGAAATGCAAAGAACATAATTATGTGTAATTGTCAGTAATAACATTCAACAGGTGGTGACATTACTGCATCATATATTACACGTTACACTGTGGTTATGTAACTCAATGCCATGCAGAAATGTAGTAAAGTAGAAAGTGCAGATATTTGTTGTAGGATGTAGGGGAGCAAAAATAAAAAAGTATCCACTAATAAAACTACTCAGGTAAAGTACTGTACAGATATTTGAAAACAGTACTTAAGTACAGTAACCATGTAAGTGCACATAGTTACCTTTAACACTCGTTGATCAGTAAAATACCATAGGTGAGAGAGACACTTGAATGCAAATGAATGCAGGTCATATAACACCCTGGTTGTGCTTATGTTTTACATCTTCAGTGTTCCTGAACAAAAAGGGGAAAAATCCACACTATTAATGTATAATTTATTGTGTGATAGCTCTAGTTTCAATCATGACTATAGACAGGAGTCAAAAGGAGAAAAGATTAAATGAGGGATGACTTGATTCTTTCTCTTACCAATCAGACTGACACTAGTGAATCATGAGTGTCTTTGAGGTTATGTACTGTAGTATGTGTAAAAGACAGCACAGACAGTGTGTTCCTTCAAGTTTCTGGCTGTGATGTGATGGAGCCTGAGCCATAATCTGAAAAAATACTGGATGATGGCTTAGCACTGTGTCTTGGGGTTGACAGCTGATGAAGGGTTCTATTGTGATATGGCAGAGCCATTAAGGTGTGGGAATTGACAACCTGAGAGAAAACTGGGTTTTTAAATAAGGCATATTTGTTTAATCTGGATATCTTAATGATTGTATTAATGCAGACATGCACATGGCTTTGGTCTAATGACAAACTGCACAAACAACGTATCTTTCTTTATGCTTCATATAATAATTAGAACAGTTTCAATAAGAGAGATTGGATAACAGGAAGGTCTTAAGTATTTAATGCTTTCGTCTATGGATCAGGGCCCGTATTCACAAAGCTTCTTAGAATTCTTTCAGAGAGCTCCTATCTTAGCCTAAAAAGTCCTAGCCGGGAGTCTTAGACTAAAAGTGATGTAGAAAACTATTTTTTTTAATTATTAGGAAAGTACAAAAACCTTTATCTTAGTGAGGAGGTGTGGTTGATCCCATTGCTAGGGATGATGCGGAAATCAAGGACTGTGATTGGTTGATAAAGATAACCTCTGACCTCTGTAAAGGTCTTGAAAATTGAATACATGATAATAGAATAGACAGTACAATGTTATAATGTTTGTATATAATGAAATTGTATAATCATGAATAAAGGCAAGATGTCTGTTGTAGGCTAAATAAATATCTTGAAGTTAATTAAAACAGCCAAATGTTGAAAATGAAGCAATTATGAAGCAACCAATTTCCACACAGTAGTTATTATATTTAAGTTCTTACATTTATTTTCCGTACTGATTTTATTACTTGTAATCCATTTCAGATTGATGGGAGCTCAGCTTTAACCAATTTTTATTTTATTTTATTTATTTATTTATTTTTACAAATTACCTTTTACTATTTTAGTTGAAATTTTGAATGGTATGCAGTCAACAATCCAAAAGAAACGGAAGGAAGTAAAACAACAAGAAAACCAAATTGGACAGAAGAGCAGTGTTTATGTTTAGCTTGATGTTCAGTGTTTAAAGAATATTTCTTCTTTTAACCATTTTGTTTTCTGCTATAGAAACTCTTAAGCCTCTTAAAAGTCCTTCTCTCTACTCTTAACAATTTTTACCTTAGCAGCTGTCTTTAGGAATAAGATGTTTCGTAAATAATTTTTTATCTTAACTAAAGTATAATCCTAAATTTAAGAAATTCTACTGTAAGAAAATGTCATAATTCTAAGAATTTCATCACTAGGAGCAACTTTTAGGCTTAAGAAGCTTTGTGAAAATGGGCCCAGAAGTTTAAATAGCACCTTATCCTTCATCTGCTCAGATATGGATGAAAGCCAAACTATTCAAATATGAATGAAAGACACAGACAAACACCTGGTGACACTTTATTACCACTAAAACACACATCTGATACAATTATATCTATTGTGATAGCTAAGTAAAACATAAAAAAAAAAACTATTTTACACACCCCTTTTTGGAACGATCATGTTCACACAGTGGTGTTTTCCAACATCAACGAAAGTGTTCCTTTTAGTTTATGTACCTGGTTAGTTTTTTTTTATTTTATTTTATAAAAAATTCAGATTTTATTAAAAACTCTGATGATACTCTGATATTCTCTTCAATCTATATATAGAAACCTGATGAATAAAATGATCGGAGATAGTTGAAGTCTCTGGGAGATAATTTAGCACAAAAGAGCCTCATTCTAAATGAGTCACCAACAAGTGTGTGTGTGTGTGTGCGTGCGTGCGTGTGTGTGTCTGAGTGTGTGTGTCTGAGTGTTTGTGGGGGGGTCATTTTTATATTCTGGTAGGTACCAAATGTCCTGACAATAATAGGGAACATTTGCTTTTCTTCTGTTTAAAGAAAAATAGTGTAACAAAAGGAACCTTACTTAACAAAAGGAATAAGGAAAATTTTACATTTTACAGAGGTTACAATTAGCATTTTTAAGTGTTATTAATTTACGATTAGGCATAGCATTAATAAACTGCAGTAATAATTAGGTTAATGGAAGTTCCTAACAAAGATAGTGTGTGTGTGCATGTGTGTGTGTATGTCTCTATGTGTGACTCTATCGTGGGAAAGTGAGAGAAATGAATGCAACTATGATTTCGCACATTCCAGAATAATCAGGCTAAAGTCACACTGAGGGAGAAAATCTTTTCATAGACAGCTGTGCCGATTTTCAGACATCTCAGTGCTGACTTTACTTCTTATAGCATATGATGGCTTTTGCAAATTCTCTGAATTTTAAATATACATTGCTTGATTGGGTTCCTCAAAGATATATATATATATATATATATATATATATATATATATATATATATATATATATAAAAAGAAAATTTGTTTATATTGTATAATTTTCAATTAAAATCTTAAACAACATTTTTAAATCGATATTTAAACAACAACAAAAAAGAGTGACAAAGACACATGCATTTATCATCCTCAATCATTTGTTTTAAATGCATGATGTTTACTTCTCTTGAAAGAAATGCAAGGTAGTCTATATACATTCATACCATTCATGTGATATTTCAGTATCTACAAGGAATGCATAAGTATTATGACCCTGTAAAAATGTTATGAAAGTGTTATGTAGACATCCTTCGATGTAGTATTATTCATCCCACCACCTTACAATGCCCCAGTTATCCTTGGTTTCCTTTCTTTTTTAGAAAGCGTGAGGTCCTACATAGATGGTAAGGCGGAGAGTCGAGCTACTCTGGTAGTTTATCAGAGGGTTAACGGACACCATCTCCAGATCCAGAGTATACACTTTGGGTCCGCTGACTTCCCCAGCCAGAACCAACATGGCACTGACATTATTGATTTGCTAAAAATGCACAGGAAAAATTACTTCTTTTAATAATTTGTTGTTGTGTGCTTTATGAAATGTAAACTGTAATTTTACTTATGATTTGGAGGAATGAAATCTCCTCTTACCCGAATGTAAAAGTCTCCTCCATCATCCCCAGACCGGATGTGGAACGTGTTGTATGCACCAGGGTAGACACTGGTGGCCTGGACTTGGAAGATATCGGATGGGACAGAGCGTTCAGAGGTGATACTCATGTAGCGATGCACGATGGAGAATGGGAGGTCACGGCATTCTGGCTTCACCGTCGGACACACACAACGACTTGAGGGTTTGAAAGAGAAGCGAAAGAGAGTATGAGTGAGAGCGAGAGAGAATGTGTGGAACATATTGTGTGATCAAACTTGTCATCTGACTCTGTTGGCACTGATAGTTCCTGTCTGGCATGTGTGAAATAAAGAAATACTGCAGGGGGCTTTAAACCAAACTTTATCCATCACATCTGGTGCATACAGTATGTGCATAGACAAGAAGTTTCCTATATCTTGAGAAAAGAACAGAAACTTTGTTTACTCAATACTCACTTATAATGGAAGTCTGTGGCCAGTTGTTGAAGTCAATCTATTATTATTTATTTATGTGACTACATAATAAGTATTCAATAATAAGAATTCAAGACATTTTTAGACTGATCTTAAGAAAGATTTTCTTTTTAGTTTTGTCCGATTTTAAACAATGGTGAAATGCAGTACTAAAAAAATATTTCTATGTACTTTCACATAGACACCAACTACAATTTTGGAAATGCCTTCCTATAAAACTCCCCTTGAGAATGCAATCGTATCACTGGAAGGATTAGTTACACATACAGTACTTAGGGACTCCTGGCTAGTATAACAGCAAAAGTCTGGGGATCCTGAGTTTGAAATCTTGCAATGCCATAGTCATCCATGCCAGGAAAATGGTGTGGAAAAGATGGTGTATTACTGTACTGTATCTCACACCTGCCAATCTCAATGATACTAGTATCTGATACTAGTAAATTGTGGTGGTCTTTGAGCTCATGCATACAAAAATTGCTGATAATACTTTCCTTAGAGTGTTTTAAGCCCAGTTTCCACTTTCGCTATTTTTAGTTTTTTTTTGCTGTGGATCTACACTGCTCTGATCCAGGCTAACCATTACAATTTGGCCCTTGCCAAAGTGGCTTAAATCCTTATACTTGCCCATTTGTTTCTGCATCCGACACATCAACTTCATTGACAATATGTCCGCTTACTGCCTTATATATCCCACCCACTTCCAAAGGCCACTGTTAAGAGATATTATAACTGTAACTACTATGACAATGAGTGGTCAGGAGCTACAAAAAGTGACTGTTGACAGACAATTATAGGTGTATAATTCATACTCAATGTTAATGTGTTGATGTTATGGCTGAGTGAATACATGCATACTTATGTTACATACATACATCACTTGCCAGTGATATCATCCTGGCACGTAAAACTCCTTTACATGGCACCTTGTCATGTCTAGAATTGGATATGGAGCTCAGGAATGACCACAGATAATGATGGACCTACGGTGGACATGTGGCAGACTTACAAGTCATAAAAATGTGTAGCTACAGTATGCAGTGAACCTATTCAAATCAAAAAGTCAATGGTGGCACTCTGAGGATCACTACAGTTCCCCTTGACACATCTCTTACTGTATGACTACCCCAGGCTCATCACGATTCCTGAATTCATAGTGATTCATAGCATATTTTTTTCTTTTATAGAAATGTGGCTTTACACTTCCCTGTGATGCAGCATGAGTAGGATTCGGGCATCTTGCAGAAAGCACTCTTTAGCTCCCACCCTATTCAGGGTGGTAACTGTCAAATCAGGAGAGGAATTGACTGGTAGGAGGGATCATTCAGGTAATCAAATTTATTATGTATTTTTTCTAACACATTAACTCCGCCATTGCCTGGTCCCAAGTCCAGGATGAGAAAGAAGGAGGGTTGGGCGTGGGGCTAGCAACCCCACCCTTTAAAAGAAAGACATGCTACAGAAACTGCAACAACAACAAGTAGATGTTGATGCGGCCCTATGCTCCACCAGGAGTCTACAGGCTTAAAGAAGAAGAAATATTTCTAAAACATTATAAAACGTATTTAAAAAAACGTATTAGAAACATTATGCATTGGATTGTAGAATCAATAAATTCTTAGGCTTCCATCATTATATAATAATAATAATAATAATAATAATAATAATAATAATAATAATAATGATGATGATGATGATGATGATGATGATGAGTGAGTGAATTTTCTGTTCTTACAAATTAATGTCATATATTCATAATGGAAGAAGTGAAGCATTCTGGTTCACTTAGTAGATCTAAGTAGGATGTGCATATGGATATGTGTGTGTGACCATTACTTCTCTGAAACATGGATGTAAGGATCCTTGCAACGATTGGATTCCACACAATGGTATCCACCATGGATATTCACACAGCTCTGTCGTTCTGTGCACTGGTGGGTCCCTGACTCACACTCATTCAAATCTACATGCAGACAGGAACATTGTGGGGAAAAAAAGAATAGAACAGTTTGAATGGACAGATTTTAGGAGGACTGAGAAAATGAGTCACTGACTTAATGAGCTTCCACTGTCATTGGTGGTGCCATAGGAGCAGTAGGTGGGAGCTGGTGAAAAACAGCTTGAGACCTTATACCTTGGCAGAGGCGTGAACCGATGAGCTGATAGCCCGGTGGACATACACAGGAGAATCGACCTGGCTCATTTACACACTGGAATTGACACAGGTAACTGGAATAGCTGCACTCATCAATGTCTGTAGACAGAGAAAGATCAGCAATGAGTGTGAAGGTGTCAAACAGAAGATAACTGATGAGAAGAACACAAATGAACATTTGACAATATGATGATTGCACATTGTTATATACTGCACTAATATATCATTAGCCATTTCTTTATTCAATGTTTGGGAACCGGAGAGAAGCATTTGTGTACCAAAGTTCAATGGAATGAGATCACAAGATCCTTTTCCTTGTTAAATAATGATATTATTTGTATATAAAAAATCTATGTGGGGTTACAATTATAGCTTGCAGTATGCATTTAAAGAAACTGAATCTTGTACTCGCTGTAGTCTGAGATTCCTGGTCTTATCTGACAGAAGATCAACTGGTATGGTTACTGTAATAAATTTTTAGGCAAAACCCAATTCGTATGTACTGTATAGTACCAGGATACAAGTTTGATTTATTTTCTGCATTCTAGAACAATAATGGATTTTTGACAAAAAAAAAACTATAAAATAACACATATACTGTAGCATTAGGGAATTAAGTAACAACAACACCTTGTTATTTCAAGATATGATGTCAGCTGTTCTGAAACGGTTTCTTGCAAGAACATAATTGTGCAGAATTGTATACATTCTGTACAGTTAAACACAACTTTTTTTTCTCCCCTAATTGTTCGGCACTAATATAACAGTAATGTAAAAAAAAAAAAGATAACTTGTCAATAATTTCAATAGTTAAATATCTAATACAATTCTATAACACAAGAAAAAGGCAGAACGATTAATTCACCATTGCATGTGAAGCCATCAGGGTCGAGGTCGTAGCCCTGCTCACAGCGACACAGAAATGTCCCATATGTGTTGTAGCACCTCTGCTGACATGGTGCCCCCATTTCACATTCATTTACATCTAAAAAATTAAACAAACCCCAAAACATCCCATAATGATACACATAAAAGAAAAATTTGCTATATAATGAATATAACACAAGATTATTGCTGGTCAGTCAATAGGTTTAGAGTGACCCATAAACATCTCATTATTTTGGATGCACACAGCACTGTAGTTGTAACTGTGAAACATACATTGTTTCTGACACTAGACTATGTGATTAATGTTGGGTTAATCACTCACCCACACAGGAACGGTTGTTGCCTGCCACCTGAAAACCTGGCTCACACTGGCAGGCAAAAGATCCAGGATAATTGATACAGCGATGCTGGCAGTAGCGGTATGTGCACTCATCAATATCTACCAGTGAAGAGATTAGTTAACAAACAGGCTCACACTGGCAAACAGTTGTGGATAAGTTTGCTGATATACTATGAAAAAGTCATCTGTCTTACCGACACATTCCTGGCCTACCTTTCGGTAGCCATCTGAACATTGACAGGTGTATGATCCGAGAGTGTTAATGCAATGTTGACTCGGTTGGCAGTCATGCAGGTTAATTTCACACTCATCTACATCTGTAAATAAAAATTATGTATGACTTAGTTGAGATTATGAAATACTGTAGATCCGTAAGAGAACAGAGGCTGGGATGGAGCTACATTGGGGTGGTTCAAAACCCGGAACCTGAAAGTTTAAATGACTGTTTAATAATGGTGTCTATTTTAAACAGCTTAAGTAATTTTGTTAAGAGCAATGGCAAAAATTTCTGGATCCAGATGTGCTAAGCTGACATATTGTAGAAGACGTTTTGTAATTAATTGGCAGCTGATATTGGGAGGCAACTGACCCGGGGAGTACATACAACAAATCACTGCTTTTTGTTTAACTTAAGCTTTGCATCACAATGAAAATGTTGCAACATAAATGTTGTGTAAATCAAATAGTTTCAGTTCCAGGCTGTACTATGTTAGTTAATATCATTGTTAATTACATGTGCTCTCTCACTCAACTTAATTTAGTTCATTTTAAGTTAATTAAGTTAAATAATTAAGTTAATTTTGTTAACGTAGCTTACAAAATTCAAAAATACTAAAGTTCACTTACTGAAATATAATTTCCATTAAACCGCTACTATTCAGTTTAAGGTGGTTCTACTTCAGTACATTGTGTAGATGCATGAAGTAAGCTACAGGTCCAACTATATCTTACCTATACAGCTCTCTCCCTGGGCCTCATATCCCACAGGACAGGGATTAAAAGCCCCATTTGACACACTGGCAAGAACTGATTCTGACTGGCCAGACGGCTCAGGGGCAGTGATGACAGAGGCAGAGCGAGGTAGACACAGGTAACCACCATAGTGATTAAAGCATTTCATCTCCCCTTGACATGGCTCTGTAATTGTCTCACACTCGTTTATGTCTGGGGACAGAGTAATAAGAGATGATAGAGAGGCTGAAGCAGGCTGGCAGACATTAAAAAAATCACAGCGAGGGCAGAAAGTCTGTGATATCTCACCATCTCCTGCTAATTAGAGGACAAATCACTGAATCACTGTATCACATTGCTCTAATCACCTGCCACCCACCTTTACAGTGCTGGTTCTGGGCATCCCACTCATAGCCATCTGTGCATTCCTGAGAGAGGCACACATACACACACACACACACCAAGACACATTTTCATACTCAGTTGAGACATACATGAGACATACTGTATGTGCAAAGATCGACAGTTACAGCATCACACTGCCAAAACCTTGCTGGCCATATAATAATCAGGACTAACAATTCTGAGATTAATATCAATCGTTTTCCTGTACTTATGTCATTGAACAGATCTTTTATAAATGTGGTTTGTAATTATTTTTTAAGTATTTCTAGACTTCAAATAATCTTAAACTTAAAAAAAAAATAGAAATCTGCTATATTGCTATTAAATCCATCTCACTAGTTTCAAGCTTCTTTTTTTTAATTATTATTATTATTATTATTATTTTAAATAAATTTATTTATTTTAAATTTTTTCCAGGCTGGAAAAAGCTTGCACAGAGCCACCCACTTTTCCCCTAAAAGGCCACATACAAGGAACAGGATTTTATATGCGTAAAATACGCTTTATATGTTTTATAACAGATGAGTGAGGTTGGTTGGGGAGAAAGGGCCAAGGTCTTGTCAATGGTTTCCTTATTCTTCTTTAATGGCTTCCTAATTCATTACAAATTCAAACCAAAATTTGGAAATGGGCTGTAAAATATATATAATAGTTTACAGTGGTGTCAAAAGTATTCACATTCATTACTTGAGTAGAAGTATAGATACTAGGGTTCAAAAATACTTCTTTAGAAGTTGAAGTATCAACCCAAGCTTTTTACTTAAGTAAAAGTTTTAAAGTACTGGTTTCAAAACTACTTAAAGTATAAAAGTAAAAGTACCGTGAGGGGCGACAAAAGCATTAAGGTCCTGCCCCCTGAACATGGTGGGGGGGGAGGGGGGGAATTGGGGGTTATGCGCGTTCTTATCAATGTTCACGGGAGGGGGGGGGGGGGGAGGGGGTTGAACTGCGAGCATTTTTATCATGCGACCGGGGGGGGGGGGGGGGAGGTTGCACGTTCTGATCATAAAAATGGAGTAACGAGGCTATTTTTAAAATGTAAGGAGTAGAAAGTACAGATAATTGCTTAAAAATGTAAGGAGTAGAAGTAAAATGTTGGCTGAAAAATAATTACTCCAGTAAAGTATAGATACCCAAAATTTCTACTTAAGTAAGGTAACGAAGTATTTGTACTTCGTTACAAGACACCTCTGATAGTTTGTAATGTACAATGCAGGAACTACTTCCGAAAACATAAACCAATCAGCCATAACATTAAAACCCAAAAAAATCTAACCCAAACCCTGGGCAGCTCTGGCCCACATCTGGGGGTGTGCTGTTATGTCTGCCACCAGGATGTTAGCAGCAGCACCTTCTGATGTTGTGGGTTGTGAAGTCAGCCCTTCATCGATCAGAATTTTTGTCCTGTGCATTCCATTGAGATTTGGGGAATGTGGAGGCCAGATCAACAACCTTAAACTCTTTGCTTGCTAATCTCAATAGGCAGATGGCTGTAATGCAGTGAGTGTTCTGATACCCTTTGATCATGGCCAGCATTGACTTTTTTCAGCAATTTGTTCTACATGGGTTTTTCTGTGTGTAATTGGACCAGATAAGCTAGCCTTTGCTCCCCAAGGGCATAGATGAGCCTTTGGCACCCAAGATCCTGTCTCCAATTCAGTGTAATATAATAGATAATTAGTGCTTTTGAGTTCACCTGGCTTTGGAGTTAGTGCTGTGGCTGATTAGTGTACACATCGATACAATACAATACAATACAATACAATACAATACAATACAATACAATACTATACTATACTATACTATACTATACTATACTATACTATACTGTGCCTTGCTACATAATCATTGATTTTTATATGGCCTTAATGAGTTTATTAAGGAAAATCCACGCCCACCCCCCCCAGGAATTAGAATTTTTATATAGATTTTTAATGGGTCACTTCATTTGCAAAAACATTTAAACCATTCAGCTAATTATTTTACCTTGTCACGAGAACAAATTTAGAAGTTTCACATCTGTAAGTAAGAAAACTTGTGCGAAATTAGGTATGCTTGTTCATTTGTAAACAATTTTGCCCAAACATGATCTATTCAGTGTAGATTTAATCCCAGCGTAAGACCATTTATGGTTTCAGGTTGTAACACTAAAAGTTCAATGGAGTGAATTCTTATGCAGGCCAATGTATCTTGAACAGAAAAGAAATTTTCATTTAGCTAACATGTAAATACCAAGTTGACAGTCAGAAAATAATGTACTTAATAACGTTGAAAGGTCTGGCCAGCAAACTGATATGAACTCCATATCAAAAAAAAAAGTGTACTTTTTTCACCTTTCTTAAATTCCAGTTTAAGCCCTGAACACAGTTTATTATAAATTATAAATGAAATCAATAATTGATTAAAAGTAAGATGTGACAATAGACCGCATTCTTTAAACTAAAAGTTAAGGAAGATACTTTTTTGTTCTTACCGTGTATGAGTTGGTCTCCACAGGTGCCTGACTGTTTGTCACAGGTAGAAAGACCAGAGTGACACACAGCAGCACACAGCACAAACACTTCATATTTACGCACACTCATGCACAATTGAATGTAGAAACAGATGTGTAGACTCTTTTACATGGATACCAATCAGTCAAATTACTGTACTTCCCAGAGAGTGCAGGTGGAACTGTTCAGCAACAGAGAGAGAGAGAAAGAGAGAGAGAGAGAGAGAGAGAGAGAGAGAGATTTGATCCAAGAAACACTAAAAGTCTAACACAAATCTAACACACCTGCAGATGATGTAAATTGTTTAGACTGGAGGTGAAATAAAAATGCTCTATGTAAGTCTGTGCATATTGCAAGCTTGGCAAAGGTTAGACAGGAATCTGAACAAATACTTTATTCATATAAAATCGCTGTTGTATGACCCTATATCAAATCAGCCATTGCATGCAAAAATTGCATGAGTAATTAAAAACCGCATTTCTGTTTTTATAAACATTGTATTATTACACTGAAATATTAAATAATTATATCCTGTATACGTGATGGGCGCAGTCTACCAGCTGATGTTTGTTCTGGAACATGAGTGCTGGCCGGCACTGCTAGGAAATAATCACACTGAGGCTGCTTTCCCAAAATCACAGGGTTACACAATAGTATTCAGTATGCTGGGCTTAAATGGTAAGAGCATGGTTTTGGATAAAGACAGCATTGATGTTTGGAAAACTCCTTGGTTTTGTGACTTTCAGTGTATATCCACTATGTTCTCATACACAAGATCTTCAGTTTGCTTGGAAATTATTGTCACCTTTCATTAGAATTTGTATGCGATGGTTAAAATCAAGCAGGAAGCTGCATGCAAAAAAGATTCCCCTGTGCAAAATATCCTAAAATGAGGGTGTTTTTTGTGGCTGGTGTTCCAAGAGCTCTTGTGAAGAATGATGGCAATGTGAATTCAACCATGTACCGGATACAGTATTTTAGTTTAAAGCCTTGTTGCTTGTTTCAGGGGATAGAACATCATTATTTGAACATACAGAAATAATTGCAGAACAATTAATCAGTGTTTTAATGTACATGTATGTTCAAGCCTCGAACCTGTTACTTGTTGCGGAAGAGTCTCACAGTTTCTGTTCTCTCTATTAATTGAGGGGATTCCAATAACTTTAAAATCAATGTTACACATTAAATAAATATCAGAACTTTAAAGACTTGACAATATACTGAATCATTTTCGATAAGTTATAAACGTTTCAATACGTTATATATTTTATAATGGTATTAGTTTTTGTTTCAATAAATATTCTATATTTATTATCAGTAGCGTAATATTTCCACAGCATCAGCGACAGGTATCCGAGGTGCTTATGTTACCATACCGGAAAAGTGAAGTTGTTCAGTTTGTGGTAGATCTGATTTATTCAAACACAATAATAAAGTTTTATATCCTCAGGAGGGTCATTACATTGTTTTAGCGATAATTTCACGGAAGTGAGTTCACAACTAATCTAAAGCACTGTCACACTAAAAAAACATCCGAAAAGTTCAGAAGCTTCAAATATAATGGACAAACGAATAAATTTTCTTAAAATGTTATAAAATTAAGTAGAGACTTAGTGACTCCCCTTAGAGACTCTGTAGTAGGTTTTCTCAGTTGAATATGAAAAAATTATCAACGCTGGAATGAACGGCGCATTGCCCAAGTGCAAGTTCAATTCAATTCAATTCAGTTTTATTTGTATAGCGCTTTTAGCAATTGACATTGTCTCAAAACAGCTTTACACAATCAAAAGAATTATTTAAGTTTGTATGGAATGTGAATGTGTATGAATCAAAATGTTCAGATAGTCCCTGGTGAGCAAGCCCGAGGGCAACAGTGGCAAGGAAAAACTCCCTGAGATGGTAATAGGAAGAAACCTTGAGAGGAACCAGACTCAACAGGGAACCCATCCTCATCTGGGTGAAACAGATAGCAGGAAATTATCTGCATTTATACAGTGTTAAGTGTTAGGTTCAGCTATAATAGTTGATGTTAATTGATGTTATAATAGTTGATGTAAAATGGAGTCCAGTAGTTATTGGAGACTCAGTTGATCTTGGAGCTAAACTATTTGCTTTGGGTGAAAGCGCCATCTAGCGATCATTGTGTGTCAGCAACAGCTTCCCATTCAAAACAATAGGCGGTCAAAATGACCGTGAACCGCGTTATTAGTAGGTCACACTGGCCCGGCGCTTCTAGTGTTAAGCGAACAATTTACCCAGCATTTCCACTCATTCAGCGGTGTGATTTATTTGTGAGAAATCAAAGTCATATAAGTCGTCCAGTCTGAAGGCATACTCTCAGAAAAAAAAGTACAAAATTATAAAAGTATAAACGTACTATAATCTAAAACAGGGTATGTATTTAGGATCATGGTTGTGCAGGGTATGTATACAGTATACAGTATATCAGGATCATGGTTGTGCATACATTATATTGCTAAAAGTATGTCGATACCTGACCATGACCCCATATTTTGGCTTTTCTTAAACGTTTGTCACAAATTATATTCTAGTCATTTTATATTATTTAGCATTATAAATTTCCTTCAATAGATGCAAGGGATCTAGATCAAACCTGTTCCAGCATGATAATGCCACAACAAGGGCCATAAAAACGTGGTTGGCTAGTTTTGGCTTGGAAGCCCTGGACTCAACTTCAATGAATACACCAAGCCTGTTTGCCTGACACTACTGCCAAGCCTCACTAATGGCCTTGAGACTGAATGGGCACAAATTCCCCAAGAAAAAAGTAGAGGAGAAGAAAAGTAGAGGCACTCATAGAAGAGAAACAGTGGGACCAACCCCATATTAATGCCATGTCTTTTGAATAGTATGCTCAAAAAGCTTGTATGGGTGTCATGGACAGATATCCACCCACTTATTCTCTGATCAGCCATAATATTTAAAGCGGAGATCTGTGGAGTTTGTGAGCCAAGTCTATACCTTAAACACTTTATCCCCATTAATTTT
The DNA here is from genome assembly GCA_030522415.1 of Channallabes apus. Classification (NCBI taxonomy): domain Eukaryota; kingdom Metazoa; phylum Chordata; class Actinopteri; order Siluriformes; family Clariidae; genus Channallabes; species Channallabes apus. Next base: position 10,920,282 of record CM060125.1, read on the forward strand.
TGCAATGTGGCATGGCAGATTATCCTGCTGAAAGAGATCACTGATATTAGGGAATACTTTGGTCATTAAGGAGTGTATTTGGTCTGTAGCAATGTTAAGATAGGTGGTATGAGCCAAAGTATCATCCGCATGAATGTCAGGACTTTGGTTTTGCAGCACAACATTGCCCAAAGCATCAGCTTGCCTGTGTCTGCTTGCCTTCCCATAGTGCCATTCCTTTCTCAGGTAAGTGACATACAGTAAGTGACAAAGGGCATAGATGCATGTCATGCAAGATATAAAGAAATGCTATTCATCAAACCAAGCTATCTTCTTCCATTGCCCTATGGTTCAGTTCTAATGCACATATGACCACTGTAGACACCTTCAGTGGTGGACATGGGTCAACATGGACACACTGGCCAGTCTGCAGCTATGCGGCCCCATACACAGCAAGTTGTGATGCACTGTATATTCAGACACCTTTCTATTATAGTCAGCATTAAGGTTTTTAAACAATTTGTCCTAAAATAGATGTGAGTGGACCAGACATAGCTTTTGCTTCCTTTGAATGCTCTTTGTATCACCAAATCATGAACAATGGTACAGCTTTTTTAATCTAACAAAAAATAAGCAAAGCACTAAAATATCTGAGTATAACTTGCTTTCATCTTTATCTTATTATCTAATCAGACTCTATAATATGATTATTCTTTGATGCATTCATATTGATCCTGTAATCAATTTTAGCTATCATGTAATCACAAAATCTATGTGAGTCCACAATGGCTATGTGACTAAAAGAACATAGGTAATAACTGCTCAGAGTAACCATGGGTGATGAAATTTTTTCTTAGACAAATAAAACCTGCATATTGTCTCTGTTCCAGAGAATTAATAGGTTCAGTTTAATAATAACATTTGCAGAACACAAATAGACAATTAATAATAAACTACTTACTCTATGCACGTCTATTCACATGTGAGGATCTGCTCCTTCTTCTTATCCTGTGACTTTGTGATCTGCTCTTTTTTTCTCCCTCAGAGTTTCCCTGTAACAAATAGGGTGCTTCCAGTAAGGTTTGGATAGTTCAGAGTGAGGTAAGCTGGTGGACCCACTCCCAGTGTGTGAGATAAAATCAACTAAGACAGCCCACTCACTCCCCCTTTGCCACCCTTTTCCCGCCCTGTCTCCTACTAACCCCCTAGGATTCAAATTCCTGGTCTCTGGCCCAAATTCCAAATTCATCTCTCAAGCAGTAAGAAACACAAGCAACATGTGTTGTCGCTTGTCTCCTGCCGGTTTGGGGAAAACAATGCACCTGGGTTCTGTCAATCAGTTCTTCTGACACACACTATAAAATCTGGGCTACTGAAAACATTGTTTTACATAATGTTTTTCCAAGTTATACAGTATGAAGCTGAAGTAACTGTTTCCTCACCCCTATGTTTCTCAGCTGGGGATTTCCTGGCTGGAATTGGGCCTAAGCAGTGTGGACACAAATTAATGAGGGTCACAACATAGTCCAGAAAACAGGCCTCTGACTGCCAGAAACATGTTCTATTCCTTAATTATCCTAAGCTTTATAACCCTTTAATGTGTTTTCCCCCCTGCACATTCAAGCAAAAGAGAAACGGGAGCCTTGGGGTTCTGGATCATTTTCCCACAACTGCATCATTATTTCAGTGCCGTGTGTGTAAGCCATAGTGATCCAAAAACATTCAAAAACAAGGGATCTGCAGAAAACTGGAACCAATGACACTTTCTGATTTCTGGTTCAAGTTTTTAATCTTATACCCGGAACAGACACAGTCACAGCACATAACAATATTAACAGTTTCATATGGTGGAATTGTTTGAATGAACATTGCTCCTTTGTAAATGGCAAATTAAGATTGCTTTTAATGCAATAAAACCCATATAACCATTAAAATGAAAGCATTTCTGTTTTAGTAATATAAACAATGCACTAGCATGCAGGTATGAAACGCAATGCCCTGTAGGCCAAAAACTGCATACTGCCTCATTTAATTCAGCCTGCACAAACTTGCAAAAATAAAATGGAAATGGCCTGTAGTACTTATTTCTGCATATTTTAATCTCCATGAAAAGTTATTGGAGCATGAAGACAGGAAAGATGAGAGAAAGACTAAAACACATAAAGCTACACAAACACACAGTCCCCTCCAAAAGTACTGGAACAGCTAGGACAATTTTGTTTTTTATATACCCTGATGACATTTGGGATTGAGATCAAAAGTTGAATTTGAGACATCAGATCAGGATTTCCTGATACTTTCATCTAGATGTGATAAGCAAGGCAGAACATGCTACCTGTGTTGGCAGACCATCTAATGTTTTTGGTGAACAGAAGTATAGGACCATATAGTCCTAAAGTCAATTAAAGTAAATGACATACTATTTAGTTGCATACCTCTTGCTTTCCACAACTACATCAGGCCACTGACATCACCAAACTGTTGCATTCATCTCTTGTGATGTTTTGGGGTTTCTCTAATAAGTCTGTAAAAACATACTCAATTAGGTTGCGGTCTTGTGATTGACTTTTTTTTTTTTTTTTTTTACAGCTGATAAAGTCCTTTGATGTGTTCACACTGTGCTTTGGTTCATTGACTTGCTGCATGGTGAAATTCCTCTCAATCAGATTAGGCACATTCATTGACAGACAGTGTTTCTGTGGGTTTCATTGAATTCATTCTGCTGCTACCATCATGAGTTACATCATTAATAAAAATTAATGAGTTTGTTCCAGAAGCAGCCATGCAAGCCTAAGCCATGACACTACGTCCATGGTGCTTGACCTGTGAACTGTACTGTATGTTTTGGACCACAAGAAGGTATTTAATTCTTCACACTCTGGCTTTTCCTTTCCTTTGTTAGAGCTAGTCTTGATTCCAGAATGTTTATTTTTGTGTCTCATCTCTATATCTTTAAGAATTCCAATTTAGTCTTCTGATTTTTGATGTTTTTTTTGTGGTAATGCCTCTGTATTTCTGCTCTCAAAGTCTTTTTCAAATAGTGTATAGTATTTTTGGCTGTTTCTTCAAATTGCTCAGTCATTGACTGCTATTGTATTACTTGGATGTCCTGTTCAGGGTCAGTGCATTAGTGATTTCTTTACACCAATCTTTACTGCATTACAGATTATTGTACTGGTTATGTCCAATACTTGTTCAACATCTCTGATCGATTTGTCTTTTTTTTTTTTTAACTAATAACTTTAGTTATGCATAGTAAAAACACAAAATTAGTTTTGCTGTTCCAATACTTTTGGAGGGTGCTGTGTCTATTAATATATCACAGTTGAATAGTTCCTGTTAGACTTTCTTTATCTTCAAACAGTCTGTCACTGCCAATATCTAGGTTATTGCTGGAAATGTTTGTTTTTGACATGATAAGTTTAACTAAACATGATATGATATGCTGCAATCCCCAACTCTGGAGTGCCATGGTGCTGATATTGAACAGATACCAAACATTGTAATAACAAAACTAGAAGCCCAGTGGTGAAATCACAGTTCTCAGCCTTGTGGTATTTTGCGCAATACAAAAAGGTACAAATGGCTAGGTGGTTAAAGTTTTTGAGACTACCAATACTATAATAAGCAGTAATATACTTTGAGCACAACTCAGCATAAGTGATATTTGTCATACAAGAGTAACACAACTGTTCTGGTTCAGGCAGGTTTTTACGGTTATTTGTGAAGTTATTGGGGTGACTGCAATCATGGTTCACAAATTTTTACAAGGCAGTAAAAGTCTCACAAACCCAAACCCCCATCCGCTGTCTCTTTAGTTGCCGGGATAAATGAAACCCCCTGCTGTTGAGTCACCCCTTTAGGCAAATACAAACAAACTTTTTTTTTTTTTCATTTTACTCAGAGAAAACTTTACAATTTCTTTACTTCTTTTTCAGAGGTCCTTTAGGCTGGATCTGCCAATAGGCACACAATGGATGGTAGGAGAGAAGAGAAGAAAAGATATCCACTACGTTTGTGTAAAAAAATATATTTTACTCATGATACATTAAGCGTAAATGGTTTGGGTTTGATTCCCACCTCAGTGTCTGTGTGCTTGGAGCTTGCATGTTGTCCCCATGTTTGGTGGGTTTCCCTCGGGTACTCCAGTTTCCTCCCACAGTCCAAAAACATGCATATTTGCGTTCCCAAATTTCCAGTAGTGTGTGAAAGTGTATGAATGTTAACTGGAGGTCCTACTACGGTTGTAAAATGGGAATAACTACAATGGTAATTAACACTGGCCTTCATGATACCTAGTTGGACTTACAGAGGTTCCTGGATGGATGGATGGATGGATGGATGGATGGATGGATGGCCATAAAATGTAGACACTAAAATTTTCACACATGGTGCTAAAAAATAAGTAACTTGAGAATGTGAGAAAGACACTGTCGAAAATATTCTGATGTACCAGGGCACCATTTTAATCATGCAGAATACAGCTTTTGATGATGCTGATGTACAGTATCTCTGCCATATCACTTAATACCTGTTAGAAGACATACAGTAGGTTTGCTTTTAAGAAATTCTCAATCCAACCAGGTGTAATGATTTAACATATATCGAGCATTCACACACACATACAGACTCATGCACAAACTAAGGAATGCAATCAGGGTGTGGGCAGTACTGGTGTAGGAAAGTGAGGAAAAGCCAGTTTCCAATAGACCATTTATCTGATCGGCAGGGTTCAATGAGCTGAGTGGAGAACGTATGAATCTATATTTAATTAGTTTTTTCTTTGATGTATTGATATAAAGATGGCATGGTGTTGTAGTGGTTAGTACTGTGGACCTGTGGGTCGAAGGTTTGAGTTCTGCCTCGGGTTTGGGTTTGTAGAGCTTGCATGTACTCCCTATGCTTGCTGGGTTTTGGGTCTGCATACTCTGGTTTCTGGCATCTACAGAAATGGATTATTAAGAAACAATTTCACTAATGAAGGTCTATTTATGAAGTATAGAGTATAAAAGGTGTGAATTTGGTATGAATTGGTATAATTGGTTATGGGATTAAATTAAGTATATTATAATTAAGTACAAGCACAAGCTTCTCCACATCTCTGGCATTTGTCAGTTTGGATGCAGTGTTGATCAGAAGTCTGTATCCTAAACTTGGTTAAAAATTTTACGTAATAAAACTAAAATATCAAGATTGATTCATGCTACATTATTATTATATCAACCCCAAATAGATATTAGCACTTTGATCATCATTGTGCAAATGACTAATGAAGCTGATGACAGTGACAAATCCATTGAATGAACCACATACACATGTTCTATTTGTTCATTCATTTATCTGGAATGTCAGAATGTCAGTCTCCTACACTGGGGGTGAGATTTGTGCTAAGCAACACCTAGTCACATTCAGTCTGCTATCAAAGTCATCAGTAACGTGAGAGTAAGAGTTTTTTTTCCCCTTTCACGCTTATAAATTCAGATGAAATAGTCTAATTAATATTCTTGCTAATTAATTGTGTTTTGCAAGTGAACTGTGGAGAGATGACAGAAGTGTAGCCTGTTTTGAATGTAAGTGGGAAATCAGATGCTAAATTAAGGATCAGTATTAATCAGAGGATTAGTAATAAATAATGGCATACATTTTTAAAAAACAATTTTAAACAGACAAGTTTAATTTCTTACAGATATTGAAACCTTGCTTAGACTTTGAATATAACAAATAAGTTTAGTATCATGAGTTTTTAAATAGGCCACTTAAATCTCATACAAACTCACAAATGCAAAACATTTCATTGATCTTGTGGACAAGGGATTGACTCATGTGAGCACTTGTAACTTTATCACCGCAGGGCTACTAAATGTAACCCCATAACCACGTTATAGTGAGACCTAGACACACTTAAGGACTAAAACTCTGCTGTATCGCTTTATAGGTAGATATGCACTGGGCACAGCATTGATTATATCCAAAGCTGATCGGTCATGGTTGATCGAGTCTATTCAGGAAAAAAAAACAGTCTATTCAGGTTGTTGGTTGATAGTTCAGTCCATCTCTATTACAAATGTAAACTTTAATAATAATAATAATAATAATAATAATAATAGCGGCACGGTGGTGAAGTGGTTAGCACTGTTGCCTTGCACCTCCAGGGTCCGGGTTCGATTCCCGGCCAGGCTCGATTCCCGTCTCTGTGTGCATGGAGTTTCCTCCGGGTACTCCGGTTTCCAACCACAGTCCAAAGACATGCAGGTTAGGCTAACTGGCGTTCCCAAATTGACCATAGTGTGTGTGTGTGTGTGTGTGCTCTGCGATGGATTGGCACGCTGTCCAGGGTGTACCCTGCCTCGTGCCCAGAGTCTCCTGGGATATGCTCCAGGTCACCGCGAACCTAAATACAGGATAAAGCAGTATAGAAGATGATTGAATGAATGAATGAATGAATAATAATAATGATAATAAATCTATTTTGGAATCAGTGTGGTGATGGATGAATTACAACACAACAGAATCGGGACACATTCCTGAATTAATTTTTCTCCAGTCTCTATTACATACATACAGAGTCCAGCTTCTACTGTCTTCATTATTTCTCATTAATATGACATTAAACTGGAAATAAGCACAAATAACAATTAATAAGACCAAATAGAAAAAAATACAGTATACAGTATCAGCAAAATTTATATTTCAACATAGTGTATATATACAGAGGATGTTTCCTTTAGAGCTTTAGGCTACTGATCAGAAGGTTGCAAATATTTACTTGGAACAATGATGTAAATCATTTTGAATAATAGTGTATGATGTATCATGTCTTAACAGATACTTGTGATTAAAACAATACAATCCTCCTTTGTTTGTCTATTTAAGCCTTTCTGTTTCCTTGTTTTGGTGTCTGATTTCTATTAAGTGCGTTTCTAAGCCTGTTACCCTGTTAAGTATTTCTTGTTCAGTGTTGCACGTTTTCTGTTTTTGCCCACGCACATCTTTACATCATGTTTACTGTCAGGATGAACTAACCTCGGTGACCAGAAGACGCAGCTTTAGCGGTTAGCCCAATGTAGCGTGGATGGTAAACCCAAACGCGGATGTAAGCGAGTAGGCAGGATAACCACGCGATTTAGTATAAGGACTCTCACGAAAGAGGAGCAAGGGAAAAACACAAATTTAACCCGCGTCCTATAAATACACACACAATATCATGAAGCAGAACCAAAGATAGTGAGTACTCACGGTTTAGCAGACGGACAGCCGGAACCGACATGGGCCGAAACTCAATGACTGAGCGGTAAGCTAACGTTTGTTTACCTCTTTTATACTTCCTGGTTTGGCGCCCGCCTTACTTCCGGGTCCTAGTGCCGGGCGCAGATTGAGTGTGCATGACAGTACCCCCCCCCTGTCCAGGACCGGCTCCTGACGGTCCTGGGGTGGAGGATACCCGGTGACGGTAGTCTCGAATCAGTTCAGGGTCGATAATGAACCGGGCCGGGATCCAAGACCGCTCCTCGGGGCCGTAGCCCTCCCAGTCAACCAGGTACTGAGTACCTCTGCCCCGAGGGCGCGAGTCGAGGATTCGGCGTACGGTGTAGGCGAGACCGCCGTCGATGATCCGGGGAGGAGGAGCTGGGGGTGTGGGTGGAATCATGGGTGATGTGATGAAGGCTTTGATTTGAGAGGTGTGGAATATGGGGTGAATCCGGAGTGCCGCAGGCAGCTGGAGCCGGTAGGTGACAGGGTTTACTCGTAGTGTGATGCGGTATGGTCCGATGAAGCGAGGTGAAAGTTTCCGAGATTCCGTGTGCAGATGTAGGTTCTTTGTGGATAGCCATACCTTGTCACCTACAGTACATCGTACAATCGTCCCGGAGGGTGTCGACGGTGGTGCTGAGTGATGTAGCGATTATTGGCTCTCTGGATGGCGAGGTTGGCTTGGTTCCAGACCCGTCGACACCTACGGACCAACTGTTGGGCCGATGGTACTTAAGCCCATTTGAGGTGTGCTACGGTTTCCAACCTCCGATGTTCACCCATCAAGAACCGGAGGTTGGAAACCGTAGCACACCTCAAATGGGCTTAAGTTGGTGGCAGATGAAACGTGGAGACTGTGAGACAGTTCTGCCCAGATGAGGTAGCGGGCCCAGGAGCGCTGGCGATCAGCAACAAAACATCTTAGGTAGCGCTCCAGTTGTTGGTTGGTCCGTTCCGTCTGACCATTAGTCTGGGGATGGTATCCAGATGACAGACTGCTGGTGGAATTGATCAGACGGCAGAAGGCCTTCCAGAACCGGGCGGTGAACTGGGGCCCTCTGTCCGAGACGATGTTCTTGGGGAACCCATGCAGGCGGACTACGTGTTCCATTATCAGCTCAGCGGTGGTTTTAGCTGATGGGAGTCCGGTGAGGGCCACCAAGTGCACTGCCTTGGAGAACCGGTCAACGATGGTGAGGATGGTGTTTTTTCCATCGGAAACCGGCAGGCCCGTGATGAAATCCAGGGCGATGTGCGTCCAGGGCCGCCGAGGAACTGGAAGTGGTTGGAGCTCTCCCGGAGATGGTTGATTTGTATCCTTGGCCCTGGCGCACACCGGGCACGCCTGAACGAACTCTGTGACCTCTCTTCTCATGGCAGGCCACCAGAACGCCCGTTCGACAAAGGACAGGGTTCTTCGGGCTCCCTGGTGTCCGGCGACGGTAGAAGAGTGGCCCCATTGGAGAACTTCTGGTCTTAGATCTTGGGGTATGTAAAATCGTCCAGGCGGCACGCCTGCCGGTTCGGTCTCCGCAGCCTGTGCCTGGTGGACCCTCGTCTCCAAGTCCCATTGAAGGGGTGCGATGATGCGTGAGGAGGTGATGACAGGCACGGGTTCCGCCCGGGGAAGGTCCTCATCGTGCTGTCTGGACAGTGTATCGGCCTTGGTATTCTTGGACCCCGGGCGGTATGACAGATGGAAGTCATATTGTTCGAAGAACAGTGCCCACCGTGCCTGTCGTGGGTTGAGCTGTTTGAGGTTCCTGATGGTGATGAGGTTCTGGTGGTCGGTCCAGACGATGAACGTCTCACTGGCGCCCTGGAGCCAGTGATGCCATTCCTCCAAGGCCTACTTTATGCCCAGCAGTTCGCGGTCCCCTACTCCGTATCGCTGCTGAGTGGGATTAAATTTCTTGGAGAAGAAACCACACGGGTGCAGTTTCTGGTCTGGACCTCGCTGGGAGAGAATGGCGCCGGCGCCCACGTCCGACAGGTCCACCTCCACAACGAAAGGTTTGTTGGCATCGGGGTGGAGAAGGATGGGTGCGGTGGTGAAGCGATGACACAATTCTTGGAAGGCGGAGTTGGCGGCAGAGGTGAGTCGAAAAGGGTGGTGCGAGGGCCTGGTCAATGTGGTTAGTGGTGCTGCAACTGTACTGTAGCCCCGGATAAAGCAACGATAGAAATTCGCAAACCCAAGAAACCGTTGAAACTGTTTGAGTGTTCTGGGTAGGGGCCAGTGATGTACAGCTTCGAGCTTCTGTGGGTCCATGGTCACACCGTGGGGCGAGATGACAAAACCCAGGAACGTGGTGGAGTGCTTGTGAAAGGCACATTTTTCCAGCTTGCAGTACAGTTGGTGAGCGAGCAATCTCTTTAGGACGGCCCGAACATGTTGGATGTGTTCTTGGAGGTTGTGAGAGTAGATGAGGATGTCATCCAAGTAGACGAACACCCATCGGCCCAGCATATCCCTGATGGGCATGTCCGGTGGGCGTGATGAATGCCGTTTTCCACTCATCACCCTCTCTGATGCGCACCAAGTTGTAGGCATTCCGGAGGTCCAACTTCGTGAATATGGTGGCACCAGAGAGGGCGTCCAGGGCTGAGTTGGTGAGCGGTAGCAGGTGTCGTTTTTTTATGGTGATCTTGTTCAGCCCCCGATAATCGACACACGGGCGAAGTTCACCCCCTTTCTTCTTAACGAAGAAGAATCCCGCGGCCGCTGGCGAGGAGGAGGGCCGGATGGTGCCATGACGAAGGGCATTGGCGACGTACTCCTCCATAGCTTGCATCTCGGTGGTAGATAGGGAGTAAAGGTGGCCGCGGGGGGGAATGGAGCCTGGCTGAAGTTCTATCGCCAGGTCGTATGGGCGATGTGGTGGTAGGTTGGTGGCTTTCCTCTTACAGAAGACTTCAGCCAGGTCCCTATATGCAGGTCGGATGGCGTTGGTGTCGACTTTGGGGGCCTCGGACTCCTTGGAACACGTCCCAGCCTGTGCCCGTAGGCAGAGTTCGGTGCAGGTCGGCCCCCACTGGAGGATCCAGTTTTGTGCCCAGGAGATGAGAGGGTCGGGGATAGCTGAGTATGACGGGAGGAGACGAGGTGGGGGTGAGGTAAAACTGCAGCTGTTCCTGGTGTTGGTCGATGACGAAAGTGAGTAGTTGGGTCTGGTGAGTGATGGGGCTGGTTGAGAGGGGCCGACCATCGACTGATGTAATGCGAAGAGGCTGGGATAACGCCTCGATATTCACCCCCATTTCTTTGGCATAGGTGGAGTCAATAAAGGTAGCTGGTAGCTCTCGTCCGGCTAGTTCGTCCTTAATCCGGGAAGCCAGTCCCTCGTAGAAGGATGTCCGGAGCGCGGTATCTCCCCAAGATGTCTGTACAGCGAGGGTGCGGAATTCTGCAGTATAACGGCTCACGGACGATCCTCCCTGCCGCAGGTGGTAAAGCTTGGTGTCGGTCTCCACCTTGCCCGCAGGGTGTTCGAATGTCATCTTGAGTTGACGGGTGAACTCAGTGTAGGAATGGGCGGTGTCAGAATCTGATCGAATTACTGCCGTGGCCCACTCAGCTGCCTGCCCGGATAGCAATGAGACGAGGAGAGCAATGCGTAGCCGATCGGTGGAGTACTTGGTGGAATTGAACTCAAACACCAGATTCAGTGATGTCAAAAACACACTGCATCTCCCGTCGGTGCCATCCCATTTGTCTGGAAGCGCAAGAAATACATCAGAAAGAGGGGGGGGGCTGGTGCGGTGCCGCGGCCGGCGCGATGGGAAGCCGGCTAGCCGCACCATCTACAGCCGCACGGCGCAAGGCCGCTACGTCTTGGAGGCCGAGACGCAGATTAGCGATCTCTCCGGTTAGCTGATCGATGAGCGCGGTGTGCCGATCTACCACGTCGCAGAAGTGCGCATGATCCGCTGGGTTCACCGCGGAGGGCTCAGTCATTCTGTCAGGATGAACTAACCTCGGTGACCAGAAGACGCAGCTTTAGCGGTTAGCCCAATGTAGCGTGGATGGTAAACCCAAACGCGGATGTAAGCGAATAGGCAGGATAACCACGCGATTTAGTATAAGGACTCTCACGAAAGAGGAACAAGGGAAAAACACAAATTTAACCCGCGTCCTATAAATACACACACAATATCAGGAAGCAGAACCAAAGATAGTCAGTACTCACGGTATAGCAGACGGACAGCCGGAACCGACATGGGCCGAAACTCAATGACTGAGCGGTAAGCTAACGTTTGTTTACCTCTTTTATACTTCCTGGTTTGGCGCCCGCCTTACTTCCGGGTCCTAGTGCCGGGCGCAGATTGAGTGTGCATGACATTTACTGTCTTTGCTTCATCCTGCCTGACTGTTATTTGACACATACAATGGACTGTAATGATGGTTTCTGGTTTACCCCGATATATTCCTGCTTCTTTTCACAAATGCACAGTATGGAAGACTTCACCTTTGAGCATGCACAATGCTGAAACTGAAATTTGGTCATCTTTGCACTCTCTCTTCCTCTCGATGCCAACGGGTTCACCAAAAGTTTTGGCAAAATTGGCAACAAATACTACAGCTCTCTATAATGGCACTAAATTCTCCCCAAAATATTTAATTGTACAGTGTTAATATTTTTTTTATGCCATGAGATACAGAAAGTAGGTGACAAAAAGTATTTGGAAATCTAATCAAAACCACAAGCAATAATATGGAGTTGGTCCCAAGTATCCTGTTATAAAAGCTTCAACTCATCAATTTATTCACTAAGGTTTAGATTTTAGCTATGAGGATTTGTGCCCATTCAGCCAAAAGAGCAATAGTGAGAAGGCCTGGCATGCATTCAGTGTTCTAATTCATCCCAAAAGTATTCAGTGGGGTTTAGGTCGGGGAATTTGCACAGGTCATTCAAATTCTTCCATGCAAACATCTGTAAACCATGTCTTTATAGACCTTGCTTTGTGCATAGGAGTGATGTCATGCTGGAGCAGGTTTGAGCTAGGTCTTTTAGTTCCAGTGACGGTAAATCATATTGCTCCAGCATTCAAATACATTTTGCACAATTGCGTGCTTCTAATTTTGTGGCGACAATTTTGGAAAGACCCACATACTGTATTGGTGTGATAGTCAGGTGTCCATATTCTTTTAACCATGTATTATATCACAGTATGCAAGTGAAGCATGTGCATGGGCTGAATGTGTGTGTTTAGAAAGAGACCTTGGAGCTTAACAATAGTCAAAGAGTTTTCTATCCTCCTCAGAAGGATGTGCACAGTGTGCACATAAACCTCCCCTGGAATTACTTTGGGAGAGGGGGGCATAGAGTGCAATCCTTGTTGGCTAAATGAAGGCTTCTGTCAGGCCAAAGCACAAAGCCAGTAAGGCAGTCTCTCCAGCCAAATCCAAGCACAAGGCCGACAAGGTCTAGCCAATCATAAGCCTAATGAGGCGGCCTACCAAAGTGAGGGGAAGGGATAAGCAGACACGGGAACATGCTCAGGCAAGCCAAATGCAGACAAGGTGTCTTTTCAAGCATGCCTGAGGCTGACAATCACGCCACTCATGTCCAGTCCAGTATACCTCCTGACTTTGGTGAGGCCATTGTCACTCCAAGTCTTGACTTATCTGTGAAGTCATTGCTTCATTTTGTGACTCCTGCTGGCTTTGCAGATGGCATCCATGATCTGCTATCTTAATGAATGATTGTGTCTCAGGAAAATCGGGGATATTCTATATATATACAAATTTATATTGGAATTTATATATGGAAACTGGCTGTTCTGTCATGAATTCACCTTCACAATGTGCTGCTTCTGTGTTTTAGGTGTGTTGAATATAACCATATGCATTTTTTGTTGCTTCCTGTCTTGCCTCCTGTTTTGCAAGTACACTTTATTGGTGTGTGATAATTACTATAACCTGTTTTCAGTTCATTCATGATTGGTTTGCTTATTTAAACTCTTGTGTTTCATTGAGTTTTTTTTTTCCTTCCTTAACCTTGCCTGCCTCTTATTTGACCAATGATACTGGCTGTGATAGTTTCTTTTCAGCCCTGCACATTATGCATTATTGTAGATGATAGTGTTTTTAATAAGGATAATAACCAGACCGCTTTTGGGGGGAAACCCTTATAACCTTTACAAGTTCTTAAAAGTTTGATATTACACTTACAGTAGCTTCTTCTACCTTTTGTGTTGATACAGCATGCATTTATAATTAACTAGAACCTTTATCACTTTTAGATCATGCAAATGTTCTTTCTCCAGGTCTACATTCTTGTCTTCCATCAAATCCAGTTAGAAAAAAAAACTTTATGTTTTGTCCATTCATTTTTTTTCTATCATGGCATCCAGTTGTCTATTACTACCATTTTCCAGACTGAAACCAGGCAAGTGGTGGCTTAATGATAAGCAGTGCTTGGTTTTCCATTGGCAGGGACAGCAAGGCACTCCTATTATTAGGAGTGATGTAAACAACAGGGCCAACAGGATTTTTTGTTTGTATTGGCTTTCTGGTGTACTAAACCCAAGGTTTGATTTATAATTCACAATATTTTAACAACATCAGTTTTCATTAATGTATGTTTTATGGTCCTGAATAGTATCATGATGGGGAAAGACACGAAATGTAAGACTGCACATAGCAAAGAAAATGTAACAAAAATAACTCTTTTTAGTCAAACAGAACAGAACCAATATGTAATTTAAAAAAATGTTTTTATAACTTTTGAATCCCCTACTGAGAACATGTTCATACTAATTGGAAATACACAGTGGCTGGTGATGAAATACATTTGGCTCTAGCTGTAACCAAAGCTAAAAATGAAAGAAACAATAACAACGACAACAACAACAACAAAGATAATAATTTAGTGTTCGGTGCATTACTCTGAGCTCAGCCCAATGGCCTGCACAGTCCAATAGCTGATGAGCTGGCCTGCACAGAAGGCAAAGTCCTGAAAGGACAGATACTGCAGCTTTTTCTCGCCATTCTCAAATCGACGAAGAACACGACAGCAGCATAATCCCTGCAATAGAGAAATGAGTCAGTGAGGAGAATGGAAAATGAGATTGAATGGTATAAAGAATGAATGGAGGGCCAAGGAAGTGAGGAAATGAAGAAAAGTGAAATACTGTGAATCATCAGATCATTCTGGAGCTATATTTAGCTGATTCCACTCTAAGACCATTTTCCTGAGGCTTCCTGAATGAGTTTTCACCTGGCCAGAGAATTAGACAGGAGGACGTGATGCTGTGCTTCTCCACCAGGGGGCCTTTCAGCTCCTCCACTTTGAATACTGCTAAAGAAGATAAAGTCTTTTATTTCACTTACAGTTTACCTAGATATCGCTCATAAGTTTCCATACCCCTTTCAGAATTTACAGGGTGCCAATCCATTACAGGGCACCCACACATACAGACACTCACACACCCATTCACACACTACAGGCAATTTGGGAACGCCAATTAGCATAACCTGCATATCTTTATATGTGCACGGGGAGAACATGAAAACTCCATGCACACAGAGATGAGAATCGAGCCTGGCCGGAAATCGAACCCGGACAATCGCTAATTCAATTCAATTCAATTTTATTTGTATATCACTTTCAACAATTGCCATTGTCGCATCTGGAAATTTGTACTGTATGAAATATGAAAAATGTGTAAGAATAAAAAATTATCAGATTGTCCCTGATGAGCAAGCCGAGAATGACGGTGGTAAGAAATAAAGGACTAAGCATGGACTAAGCCTACGTGCCACCTAAATATAAATTCTGGGTTTATAATTTGAAAGGCATTTAAACAACATTACATTCAGAATTATTGAAAGCTTTTTGATGCCATTTGGATTACTTGAATGTCAATACCTTGGCCAATATGTTACTCAGGATGAAATGTTTCCTAAACCACATACTATCTCACTAATTGTCTTATTTGTGTGAAATAAATAAGACAATTTTACCTATTCATTTTATCCTCATAATATGCCAAGCTTGTGCTGGTTTGTGTTTCCCTGACTGACACTGTGCCATCAGCTGTCAATCAGAGTCAATAAATATCCAGACCTCCAGAAAATGTTTCATTTCAAACCATTTACAGTATAAGGTTAAAAAAATCACCAAGAAGATAAGAACTAATTAAAATATGTGTGAATGTGAAAATAATTTTGTGTTGACATGGAAAAATTCAAATAAGGATTACAAACCAGAATTAGATGTTTTTTTTTTTAATGCTAAAAATAGCTTGATTACAAGGAATCTCATAAATGATAACTATTGTTCGACTTAGACTTTAAGAGCATTAAGACAAGATTAATGAATCTTGGGGCCAGGGGCCCATTGAACTATTAAATAAATTGCACGGGCCCAATTAGTACAGATTTTTTCCAGCGCCGTCATCTATACCTCTTAATCCTGTATACAGGGTCATTGGGTAGCCTATCCCAGGAAACTTAGGGCACGAGGCAGGGTAAACCCTGGACACGGTGCTAGTCCATCGCAGGGCACACACATAAAAACACACACACGCGCAATTTGAGAATGCCAATTGTTTAATTAACATATTTTTAAAATGTGCAATAATAGTTTGTATATTTCTTGCAGTTATAGAGCTTCCTGTTCTAAACACATCCACATACAAAACAGACTTTTTATTGAGTTATTGATGTTTGGATTCATCCCCTGTATTTCAAGGGCAAGCCAAACAGGCTAATAACTATTCTATAAGAATTAAACAATTAATATTATATTTTATAACTCTGAAAACAGATTTAAAATGGTTAATGTGGTAAATGGTGAAAAAAATAAAACCTGAAAAATGTCTGCTTTCTAGTACAGGATAACTCACCTGGCAGTCTTTGGTTTATTATGTCACTACCAGCTCCATACCTTCTGCCTTGTTGACACGAAGGATGGCACATGCACAGTACATATCAGGCACTCTCTGGATTATAGCAACAAGACATGTTTGTTTGGCACTAGTTACCCATTTATCCCGGAGATTAGGTTTAAGACGAGAAGACATTGCTGCCACCTATGGCTGACACACAGGCAATCAAATAATAATAATAATAATAATAATAATAATAATAATAATAATAATAATAACAATAGTTGAACATTTAGAAGTAAAGCTTTCCTGTGTAGTTTTAATGATGCATTTGAGAATGCTTACAATAGGAACCTAATACATGGCCACAACATACATATTAATCTGCAGGTACATGATCCTAATACCATTTAGTATTTTTTTTTTTCACATGTCGACATGACTAAGGAAGGCGAAGGAAAGACATTATTAGTCTTGACCACATCTTGATGACATTTGGTTAATACATTTTAGCCAGAAACCTCGTAGGTGCATATTTTAAAATAATCAACATTCTCTCTGGGGGGAAACTGCCAAGTGTCTGATTTAGTTTAGACAAGTAGATATTGGAAATGTTTACAGTATATGCACACATTGTTATTAATTACTGTATAAATAAATTTGTTAGGATGTGATTGTGCCTTTTTTTTATTAAGCAGTAGGGCTTTGTTAGGAAATGTGTTTTATATATGATTACATTGCATGGAAAGTATTTGGGTAAATCAAAGTTTAAAATATGCAGCTGTTTTGCACCATATTTTTTAAAGAAAGTAAATGATTTCATGCAATAACTCAGTCACAAACTAATGCATTGACTAAATATCTTTATTGTGTTTCACTGGCAGAAGTTACTGGCCACATATACAGAATGTTATGTTGCAGGTATGTCTATTGTGATTATGTGTCTGTAATTTTTTTTCCAGCACCAGGCAAGATAAGAGATGGAACTAAAATGTCCAGAAAAGCATTTTGGCCAAAGGTTCATGCAATATCCAATTTTAAACACATTTGAACATAGATGAATTTGTGATTTACATAAGTCATTAAACTCAGTATGGACCAAAAAGAACACTAAGATTAACAAATAGCTATTTCATAGACCCTTGTAAGAAAGGCCATGCTGACCTGAATATACAAGTTCATATTCACTGGGGTGGCTAAAATTTTGATTATTTAATTTCTAAACCATTTAGACTGAAAAAAAATGGGGATTTCTTTAAAATCAGAGTAATTAAAATGTACTATTCAGTGCTATTTGTAAACAACATGCAAAATATTATGTTATGTATGTGTATTATGTTAACATAATTGCCTTTCATCTTTCTTAAACTAAAATATCAGCTGTCAGGACTGATCTGAACCTGCAGACTCAGTTCTGAACTTGTTCAGCGAGGATGACTATTCAGGGTTCGAGCCGTCCATCTTACAGGCAGGCTTATGAGCCTCCAGAATTAACTCCAGCCTCTCTTTCTCCCTCTCCAGCCCAGCAATTTCTGCCTCCAACTGAGCCTTCACACGCTCCAACTCCTCAGTCTCCTAAAGGCCAAACAGAAGAGTTTAGCAGTACGTATAGAGTATAGTGTCATATTGTATATTATGGGAGGAATTAGTATTGTATTAAATCTTGAGTTGGCATGGAACAATTGGTAACAATATAACAATATGATATTAGTTAAAAGCAAATAAGTACAATGCCATCTATGAGACTCACGTTTTGTAATGTGTCCGTAAGCATGCGTCGACGATCCCGACATCTAGCTGCTGCTATTCTGTTCCTTTCCCTCCGCGCTCTCCTCCTCTCACACTCCTCACCGGATCTCTAGGAGTGATTCAGAGGCAAAAAATAACAGTTAATTGTAAGGAGGAACTCAATTTTGAAAAAGAAAATAAAAGTTCATGATGCAATTCTTTCAAACCTTCTCCCACATTTACATAAGCGAGGATGGCAGGATCAGGCGAATGATGATACTGCCATCTTGTGGGAGGACAGCTGTACAGCACACACAGATTTCCCCAAATATTACTCCACTTACTCATCAACGGCCAGATTTACAAGCTGGTCTGAGTGTGTCCTTTCTGAATCCCGCGCAAATATTACTACACTGACTCACCCTATGAGATCCTATGTGACTAAGGTGTGAATCACACAGCCCTCTTTACCATAAGATGAGTCAAATGAAAGCCTCGTCCCTACTTCCACTGTTTATGACGTTAAACCGCACAAAGGAACATTAATCATCTACGAATGAATGTAAAAAAAAAAACAAAAAAAAAACGAACGTACAAGTTGATTGCTGTGTACTTTGTCTGGATCCTGAGATCTGTCTTGTGTCCCAGAATGGAGCAGCTCTGGAGTGAAACACTGTGACAGGAGACATGGACATTTTGGCAGAGAAGAGGGCAGAAACGAGGCCATGGTGTCCCAGGCGCACACTGCTTCTGAGACTAGAGACTCTGAGATTAGAAAAGACTCGAGAAGCCACTCATCATCTGGCCTGGAGGTGACAGAGTCAGGACTGAGGGTAGATGTGCCTGCATCTGTCATCATCTTCTGCAAAATATTGTAAACTTAAAAACAACAACAACAAAAACAACAGACTCTAATAAAAGAGGAAGAAAACAGAATGTTGGGAGTGTTAAGAGGTCGGGCTATGGTTAGGAGAGTAGGTATACTGATTCAATCTATTCATATATATATATACAGTATATTGGAATAAATATGTATTTGATTCTTGTATGTGTTAGGACTGTGTTTCTCATTTTAGCTAAAGTTGTAATGCATAAGTCGTTTACTTTGTTTTTCTGTATTGCATGCAATTAATCACATTTTTTTAAATACATTTATTCAATCTGTTTAACGCACCTTGCTCATGTGGGTGGTGGTGGAGTTCAGATCCAATCGTGCTGCCATGTCGGTGTAAAGTTCATAAGTGTAAGCTGCACTCCTGTCGCACTGATCCATCTCTCCAAAAAGTTCTCCAGGATTATCATGACCGTCAAAACCAGTCATTTATTCCAGTCCTTATTTTCTCGAAACTCACAGATTTTCATCTCATCCTCCGCTTTAATCCCTGATCTGAAATCCCTCGCGCCACAGCGGGAATTCAAACGGCTCCACGCGCTCCAACAGGGATGAGAGTGAAGCACGTGATTCAATTCATTTTTCACTCCACTACTGCGGTTCAGTCCCTCCCTTCTTCTCCTCAGGAGTACGTGATACTCTATCCCGGTTTGAAAAAAAAAAGACGAACAAGCATGGGATTTTATTATTATTATTATTATTATTATTATTATTATTATTATCCTCCTCATCATCATCATGTTTCAGTCGACAATAAACAAACAGAAATAAGTGGTTTCTAATAGCCTTAAGCTTTTCTGTGGTTACAGAACATATGGCACTACTAAAATCCTTTAAAAAATAAAGGAAATAAATGATTTTTAAATCATTAAAAAAATTTATTTAAATATTTATTGTTCTATTGAAATATACACTGAACAGCCATAACATTACGACCACCTTTGCCACCAAAACAGTAACGCACCATGTGTTCTGACCCATTTCTTTCAGAAACAATATTAACCTTTCTCCAATTTGATTTACACTAGCGCTTCTATTGGATCGGCCTACACGTGCCAGCTGTTGCTCCCCATGTACATCCGTCAGCCTTGGCCATCCATGACTCTGTCGCCAGTTCAACGGTTTTCCTTCCTTGGATCACCTTTGGTACGTTCTGACCACTGCAGCCTGGGAACATCGCACAAGAACTGTAGTTTTGGAGTTGCTCTGACCCAGTTGTCTAGCCGTTACAGTGTGTCCCTTCTCACAGTAGATACATTTCCAATATCTTGTTACAATGGTGGCTGGAAGTGGGTGGTACAGGCAGCAAGTGAATGTATTTTCCTAAAGCTGATATGATAGAAGCAGAAAAAAATCGACAAGGATAATGATTTGAGTGACTTTGACAACAGATTATGATGGCTAGAGGACTGGGTTAGAGAAATTCCAAAACTGCAGCTTTTGATGTTCCTGGCCTGCTGTGGCCTGCTACTCAATATTAGGCAGGTGGTCATAATATTCCTCGTATGACTGTTAATCAATAACAAACTACCCTGAGCACTCCACTGTTATAAATTACCCCGGATGAGTCAGATAAATGGCGCAGACTTTGTTTTTCTCTTTTCTTAGTATCTTATTGTCCAATCTCACAGTCTCTCATTTAGACCCTTTCTTTTATCAGCTTAGTTTTTTGCTCTTTACTCTTACTTTACTGCACACGGCAATTTAAATCTAAACTTGAAGGCTGCACTGAACCAGGTGTAAAAAAATTTTTTATTAGC
This sequence comes from Channallabes apus, assembly GCA_030522415.1. Taxonomy (NCBI): domain Eukaryota; kingdom Metazoa; phylum Chordata; class Actinopteri; order Siluriformes; family Clariidae; genus Channallabes; species Channallabes apus. The sequence goes on from CM060125.1 coordinate 10,940,727, forward strand.
ATATACCTAGCTCAAATTTCTTTTCCCTAATCCTTTTATTTACTCTGTTTCTTTTCATGTTAGTTTTTTTTTCTTCTTTTAAATATTTGATATCTACCTAATGTCCACAGTCATCCTATTCTCTTTTTGTTTCTCCGTCCCTCAGGTTGCATTCAACTTCTGCTTTGTTGTCTTTGTGAGTAGCTGTGACTCAGATTTCAATATCTGTAATAATAAAAAATAAGACTAAGCTTTAGGCCATCTGATTCAGTTTTCAAAACTGTATGATATTTCTGCACCAGCTTAGTGACTCCTATCCACTATCAATAGGACGGACTCAGTATACAACCAAAAAGTTGTTTATAATGGCAATTATAAACAAACAACAGGCCTTTGTATTAATACCATATTACTCAACAAAATGCAAGAACCAATATACTTAGGGTTTCAGAACACTTCTAGTGATTGTTTCAGGGTTTTCATTACCACACCAACAGTCCAGGCGATCCGTTTGTGCCTGATAAGACCCTGGGTTGGGTCCAAGAACTTTACCATCTCTCATTGTTGTCCAAATGGTTATTACCTGGTGTTACACTCAGAGGTCTGGTTTTGAAGTACTTCTGCATATTTGACTTGCTAGGTAACAAATGTGAATTAGTCATTCATTTTATTATTTTCATGACAGCACTTACTTCATTATAGGATTAGTAATACAACCTGCTTACACAGCCTTCCCCACATCTTGATTATCATTTAAATCCCCTTTTGCCAGTGGACATTTCATGTGAATTACAAGTGCGGGGAAATACAGTCAGCTCTATATGAATCATTCCAAGTTACTTGCTTTACAAAACACTAAAAACTACAGCGTGTTGTTCTTATTGAATAAATACCCATGTGTCATCTGCATCCATTTACTGCAGGCAACTTCCTCTGTAGTTTTCATTGTTTTTGTACTAAATGAAAAGTGAATACCTTTATGTCTCACTAAGTTAATACTGTATGACTACACTGTGTAGGTTTAAGTGTAAAATAAATAGTGTAATATAAATCACATGTATTCTCTTTAAAACTGTCTCTAGCAAATCTTCCTGATTCTGCTTGTATTTGTAAGCCAGGACACTGATGTAATGTAAATGAGTAATACAACTAAATCTTGTTATTGCTATTTCAGCTTTTATTACATGCAACATGTGTGTACAAAGGTTCAAATAAAAAAAAGTATACAAGACACACATTTTTCATCAGCAGTAAATCCTGTTCTTGTTAACCTTGGTTTTTAACCGTGTAAATGGCACAACATCTAAAACGGTCTGTAGGCACCGACAGTGACGTCAAACAGTTTCATATTGTTCAGGTTCCCTTCCTTGTCCAAAAGGAAGTAGAATTTGTAATCTTTTACTTTGAGAGGGATGAAGGAAGGTGATTCCTGTCTGTGCGCATGACAAGCCACTTGATTCAAAGGTACAGTTAGTTGCCAGGCATTGCTCACTCCTAGGGGTGACTGAGTACACACCGTCACCTTTCCACCTCCCTTATGCAGGACCACACGACTGACAGAGCGTCGGCTGAACAACATGCCCAGTCCGACAATCCCTCCACCTATTTGCAAAGAAAGACAAAGATTAGACCAGTGGAGAAAAGGTTTGGTAAAGAACAGGCATGTTCCTATACAAATAAAATTATATATATATTCCTATACAAATAAATATAAAATTATATATATAATTTATATAATATAATTTAAAAATTCTGAACAACCTGCATACTATATTTCTCTTCATAAATTGATCCTTCATTTAACACATTTTGATATGTATGATATTGCAATGAATACATGAAATTAGTCTACAGCATATTTCGTTGACTTGTAGCAACTTTTTTTTTTGCATGTATTAGCAATTTTTCCTGTAGAGTCAGTGACCTTGATTCTAAAATAACCCATTATATTAAGTTTTAATTATTTGCCATATACAGCCTATTTAATAAAAAGAGCCTTAAAAGAACTTAAATGTGATGAGGACAGATATATACAGACATGCAAGAAGTAAATAGTTCGCTATAGTTTTATGATAAAAATGTATGCCACAAAATTTGTAAAATAAATAAATTCAATTCAATTCAATTCAATTTTATTTATATAGCGCTTTTAACAATGGTCATTGTCTCAAAGCAGCTTCACAAAAATTTAAGAAATTTAACAAAAAAAACAAAAAAAAAAAAAAAACATTTTATATATATATAGAATAATTATATATAAAGTAATAAGTAAATAAATAAAATTATAATAGAAAATAAATAAATAAAAACAAATAATAATAATAATTATAGAAAAGAAAATAATTGGAAGTGTGGATGTGTGAGAAAAATGTGCAGATAATAATGAGATGAATGAATGAAATGTCTCTGATGAGCAAGCCAAGGGTGACGGCGACGGTGGCAAGGAAAAACTCCCTGAGATGGCATTAGGAAGAAACCTTGAGAGGAACCAGACTCAACAGGGAACCCATCCTCATTTGGGCGATAACAGATAGAAATGATATAACATCTTGTGTGTTGTGCAGGTGAAAATTCAATATGACAGAAATTATTTAAATTGTCATGAAGACCAGTTCAGCATAGGGACGAGTCAGTAGGTGCAGAGGGCAGATGAGGTCTGGATCACTGGAAGCACAGGAGCAGCATGTGTAGCTCCAACCATCATAAAGCTGAATCCAGTTGGAGCTGGTCCTTCTCTGGATGCCTCAGGAACCTCGCAGGGTCGGCCTTTGTCTACTGAAGCTGGCAAAATCTCCCGATGCCTCGGGATGGGTAGAGAAATACAGAACAGATGGGGAGAATTAGCGTAGTTGCCATTCGGTATAGGTGTACTGGAGTATGAGTACTGGGATGAGTTATGTGTATGCCAGATTAAAAAGATGCGTCTTGAGTCTACTTTTGAACTGAGAAACCGTGTCTGCTCCCCGAACACTGTCTGGAAGGCTATTCCAAAGCTTTGGAGCTAAATATGAAAATAAATAAATAAATAATAAAAAAAAATATATATATATATATATATATATATATATATATATAACATTTTTAACCAAGGGCGTAGATTTGGTCTGGACATTGGTGGGGACCTATGACTCCACCCCCCCCCCCCCCCATCCCCTGCCCCACCCACCAACACCCCCACCCCAACTCCGTCCACGGAATGCATGTTTTTTTAATATGCTGCAAAATGCAAAATCACTTTACATTAATACTAGCAATGCTTCGATAGATATTAATCCACTCGAAATGCAATTCATTAAGTTAAATTAAGGAATAGTGTAATGTTAGTGGTTCCTGGTTAATAACATTTTATGACACTTCTGTTCACACAACCAAATGTTCTAAGTACAATATCTGATTATAATACACTTGTGCAATACTTCTTTTCACTTACACTAAAGTTCTAGTGCAATATGTAACTAAATTATGTGCCAGAGCTAATTCTATTCTATTCTATTCTATTTTACTTCTATTTATTGTTATTTTTCCTTAAATTTAATTAAATTTTCCTGTCTAATATATATTTTTTCATAATCTAACTTTTCCTTGCTTCCCGGTAAATTAATCTGAGCAACTGCATAAGAGCTATTTCCCTCTGGGATTAATAAAGTTCTTTGAATCTTGAATCTTAAAGGAATGTTTAATAACTGACAAAAAGATAGTTTAATAAAGACTATTCTTTATTGAGCCATAGTGCAAACGAAACATCTCAAGCATCAGTATATATAAAAGTAGATTACATCTAAACATGAACTACTGTTAGGTACCACACAACAGCTCAATGCCTATTGCTCCTATATGAAGGAGCCAAAAACATGCCTTCGCCTCTCGTTAACAGAAATAAACTGCTGGCATATTTGTTTGACATCAATATTGTCCAGACTGTTCTGGTGGACATGGCATACAGCAGCATTGTTCAATCTCATTTGTGTCATTGTTGATGCAGTCAGTGAATGCATTTTAAAAACTATTTGTGTGAAGTGGATTGTCTTTAGGTGAACTGTAACTAAATTCTAGTATGTAGTATATCAATTTCTTTCACAAGACTCATTTCTGACAAACAGTCGTCATTACATTAGGAGAACTGACAGCGATCATATTTTTACTTTTACATTTAGCTGTTTAATCTGCTGTTAGTTTGAAGTCCGTATTCACAGACTATAACCTGCCCTGCTGTAATGAATGTGCGTCAAAGGGGTAAAAAAATAAATTAAAAAACACTAGCAGTAACGTTAACTGTTGTCGTTACTTTGATGGACTTTGATGGATTCACTAGCGAACTTGAAGCTCCTTATGTCCAGTTTCTTTTCTTTTTTTTTTTTTTTTTTTTTGCTGCCGCCTCCTCACATGTCTGTCACCCAACACACCTTCTTGCACGGGAAAAAAAATCCACTGCATTTGGCGCTGCTTGTGTCTGAACGCAGCCAATAGACTATCACATGATAGCAGGGAAAGGAACAGCCAATCAAAATGTTCATGTGTTTTGGGGGCGGGAGGACTCAAGGAGAGAACGTGATTTATCCCTTTCTGCGTGTCTAGGTTAATGCTGACAGCACGATTTTATTTAATTTTTTTAAGTGGATTAAATTATTGGTGGGGACATTTCAATGATCGGAGGGTATTGGTGGGGACACATCCCCTCCGTCCACCCTAAATCTACGCCCCTGTTTTTAACACATTATGATTAAGATTTTACTGAGCAGCCATATTCTGGACATAGAATGAGAGAGCTGTCATTAACAGATCTTCAAACAGCACAAAAATGTCTTTCAGAAAGCCCAGGTCAAATAGACCATGATCTTATAGATTTGTCTAGTCCAATATGAAATAATCCACTGGGTGTATACATTTAATCATAAAACTCTCACCCCTTCATTCTTTAAAGCTCTTATCCTGTAGAGGGTTGTAGGGTCTGGAAACTGGGCTGGGCCACCGGGAGAATTAAGCACAAGACAGGATATACAGTCAAACCTTAGACTGCGAGAATAATTCGTTCCAGAAGCATGCTTGTATATCAAAACACTCGTATATCAAAGCAAATTTCCCCATAAGTATGCATCCATAAGAATTTGAGGATCTTTGGACTGTGGGAGGAAACCTGCATACCTGGAGGAAACCCACCAAGCACACAGAGAACATGCAAACCCTCAGCCCTGGAGATTTACTTATTGAATATCTGTGTATGTACACGTCATGGTGGAGTTTATTCAGGCTGAGATGTACTGGCAGAACACTTACCTATAATAAGACAGCCAAGAGTGAATCCAAATCTCCAGGAATTTGAGCCAAGATTCATGTCAAAGCTAAAAAACCCCAGTTCCGTCCTGACCTTTTTGCCCTCTTTGTTACTCTTTCGCGTGTCTCGAAGGCCCGTGAATGCAAAATAGGCCAAGTAGCTCCAGAAAAGAAACTGACCTCCACAGAACAGAGCCAGGAGCCTGAAGAAGCGGGTTCGGTCATGCTCGAACAGCACCACGTCTCGCAGCACGGCGGAATGTGAGCTTCGAACAGGCGGACCGGCGAGTAACGGCATAAAGTGGCGCCCTTCTGAGCTCAAGGACGTACATTTAAATCGATTCAAGACCTGGTGATTTTGTATAATTCCCACATACCGGTTGCACAGAGGCGGAAAAGTGCGTAAATGCTGTACATATGTCAGGCGATGGGGTGCCAAGAAAGAAATCCGAGCTGTCAATATTAAACACTGAGACGCCATAATGTTTTAAAAGTTATTTTCTACTCCAATGTATTATACAATAAAATCCATTTAACTTTGTATAGGGGACAGTTTCTGCTTCCGCGTTGCTTATTAATATTTTTTTTTTTTACACCGAAAACGGATCCCTAGTAGGACAGCGCCATATTGTACTTCACTCACATTTGTACGGAAACCGCGTTGGTCCAAAATACTGTTGTCTCTGTAATTTGATTACGTCATACCCCTTAGTGACTTATTCACAGAATTTGATTTCGACAATCGTCTGTAATGTTTATTGGCCCTAAAACAGACACAGTTTTAATGATGCAGGAATATAAAAATGACATTTTTATTTCAAAACATGTACGAGTTGCGGCATATGCACGAAATAGGAAGAACTTTGAAAGTTAAATTAAGCGAATCTTTCAAACACCTCATTTATGAACTATTTTAATATATTATTTGTGTATTTAATTAATTAATATAATTTAATATATTATTTGTATGTATGTACGCCATATACTGCATATGTATATATTCAGGATTCCAAATTCAAAGAACATTATTAATCCCAGAGGGAAATTGCTTTGTCTTGGTTATTCAGTTGCTTTGACTAATTTACCTGGAAGAAAGGAAAACATTAGATTAGACAAGGAAAAAAATAAAAATGTAAAGAAAAAGAACAATAAATAGAAGTAAAAATATAATTAAATATAGCACAGAGTAATGGATCTTTGGACTGTGAGAGGAAATCGGTGTACCCAGGGGGAAACCCACCAAGCACACAGAGAACATGCAAACTCCACACGCACATACCGGAGGTGAAAATCGAACAGTCATTATATACTGTATATATAATAAAAATTGTAATCGTTTATTGTATACAATTTAATTTGATTCTTTGAGGTAAAAGGTAAGCCAAAAGCATCTTTAAATAATATATAACTTTAGAGCAAAATTGAGCCAAATCACTCACTCATCATTTTTACCACTTGATTCTGTATACAGAGTCGCAGGGGCCTGGAGCCTATCCCAGGAGACTGGTGTACCAGGACACAAGGCGGTGTATATCCTGGAAAGGGTGCCAATCCATCATAGGCCACACACATACCCACACTACGGGCAATGTGGGAACACCAATTACCCTAATCTACATGTCTTTGGACTGAGAGGGGAACCCACTAAGCAAGGGAGAACATGCAAACAACATGCACCCAGACCCGAGGCAGGAATCAAACCCAGATCCTGGAGGTGCAAGGTAACAATGCTAACCACTAAGCCATGGTGCAGCCTGGAGCCAAATTAGCTACTGTATGTATTTTTTCACCATGGAGCAATCAGATTTCTGCAGATTTATACAATATTAGACTGTGCCCTGCACTTTCCACTCCATGTTTAAAACCTGGGCATGCTGCTGGATTTCATGGCCTTATGGCATTTGAAGAAATGCTCCAAAATGTTTAAATAATAAGACGTACATAGACAAATATGTACATATGAATACTGAGTGACTATATTTTATCAATTATATGTGAACTTTAATTTAAATACATTTACCACTCTGATTACATAATATGACTTTCTATGTGTAAAATATCAAAAAGATACATGAATAACACCTGGAATAACATGAATTTGATCTTTCATTAATTCAGTGTTATGTTAAATGTGATGATTGTATTGTAGTGTTTTGTTTGGGTTTATTTAGTACAAACTGAGAAAGGTGTGTGTGTGTGTGTGTGTGTGTGTGTGTTTGCTTTTGGAGCCGTTAGTGGGGCCCATTGTTCTACCTGAATAAACCTTATCAGATCTTAACACTAACAATGAATCCCTTCTTATTTGCATACAGTGCTATTTATGTAAATCTGTGTGGAAAAATAGACCTTGGGAAAATAAATCATTTAGAGAAGAAAACACAAAGTTAAAAAACTGATTTGCAGTCACATAAAATTAAACAGGTATTGGTGGCTCAGTAGTAGGTGGTTTCTCACCCACCATGAAGAACTCCTGGGTTCAATTCCAACCCAATGCCCAAAAATCCAGGCATTGAATGATGGCTGGTCCCAAGCCTGGGTAAAGTGGGAGGGTTGCATCAGATGGCCCAAAAGAACACAATAATTAGTTAGTTATGTGTCTAATGTTAGTCTTTGCATTAAACTTTGTTCTACAGTATGTTCATTTTTTAGAAAGTCACAACTGGACAACTACACTGATGTGAACCGTGTAAAAACATAAAAAGATCAGACATAAATGTCAACTGCTGTCTATATGTAGAAATGGGACCTGCACCCCCATCTCAACCTTCCACACCCCCAGGCCCACCGACTCTTATTTCACTCCACCAACAAAGCCTAGTGTAATTACTCTAAGCATGTCCACACCCAAGAGCCAAACAACTCACACCTTCATGAACGTTCAAGTGTAGCCTAGCTTAGAGTTCGTTTGTCGGCACTAAATCTATTTTAAATGTCTTAATATTTTATACAGTGTATAACTATATTTACATTTTCGGAGGAAAAAAGTAGTAATATAAATTGTTTTGTTTAAGGCGAGTTGCACCGTTACATTACCGCGCATGCGTGAGACTTACCTGTTCTTAGGTGGATGAATTGGTTCAGTTCAGTTGGGCGCGTAAGCTAAAAGTGACCTTCACTAAAAACAACAGTTTGAGAGGGTTAAAAGTGGTGATATTCAACAAGCAACAGACGAAAAGTAAGTATAAGGATTCGCTAAATTAAACCCAAAAGACTTTTGAGGGAAAAAACGTAAAACAGAAAGAAAAAATGCCACGAGCGTTTCTGGTTAAAAAGACGAGCACCACTTCCGGGAAAAGAAACTGGAATGAAGTACCTGACTGTGTCCGAGGCGACATGTACACCCCAGGTGAGTATCGTTCATCATCCAAATATTAACACATAACTTGTTTTTATATGCTTTCATGTTTACTAATTCACTCTTAAGACTTTTAAAATGAGCCGCGCGGTGAATGAAAAGACAAATAACTGATCCATGTTGTTGCAGAGTTTAGGGATGTTGTTTATTTACAGGAATCATAGAATGTGATTTTGCCCCTTGTCTTTACCCTACACTGTGAGAACTGCCATTCAATATGCAATTCTAATCATTTATAGCCTCATTAGTCTTACTTGTATAACTTAATCGAAATGCCCACAAGTCTTGCTGAGCATTCAAGTTGTCCTGAAAGAATCAACATGTCTAGAACTACTATCTATAATAAAGTCAAGTGGGTTTTCTGGACATTCCACTGTATAACTTGTGTAATTTCAAATGAAATGTGTCTTTAAGACTTTGAGTGACACACCAGTTCGCACAGTGCACATTACAACATGGATGGGGAAAAAGAGAGATTATGCATTTATACAATAAATATACAGAATCGGTCACACTAACTAGTCATGACAACAGGCCAGTATTGGTTGGAAGAAACCAGTGCCAAACAACTATCTAGAAAATAATTTTAGAAAAGTAGGGGGGAAAAACTTGTGGAAGGGATGCACTGGGAAAACAATCCAGGAAGGGAGATGAAATTTTTTTTTTAATTGTCCCATTGTAAAATAATTGTTTCTGATTGCATATTCAGTCCAAATAATCAGACCATCAGATGAAAATGCATTAATAAGATAACCTGTTCACTCATTACATTCAGGTCATCAGCTGACTTATTTTTATTGCCCCATAACTTTGCTGAGTTAGACCTGACCTGATATATAACAGCCCCAGCCTTTTTGGTTGAACAGATCTTAACCAAATTCCAGTAATTTCAGCAATTCTGCTTAGTTGCTTTCTAAAGGTGATACAGGTGAATAATTTCACCCTTTTGAATTTAGTTTTTTTGGCCAGGCAATTTACAGTTTTCCATTGTTTAATTATGTTTAGTTGTACAGTGACTTAGAATTTAGGACTTTTGTTTCACCTGCATGGTTAAGGATTCAAATCTCATCTAATATACATGGAGTTTGCATGTTTTTGCTCTGCTTGGTGTTCCTCTGGGGCTCCGGTTTTCTGTGTTATACTACATTACTTGGAATTTTGAAATTCCTGGAGAGTATGTTTATTGGCCTTGTGTATTGTGTATTGGCCTTTCCAGGTGTAGCCCACCTTGCGCCAAGTCTCTTGATATAGGCTCAGCAGTATAGATGATGGATGGATAAATTATGTTTTGAACTTGAACTACATTTGTCGTATGTCGGTTACAATTTTTAGTATCAGAATAACAACATGAAGAATTTTTACAGAAAAGAGTCCATTAATTTGTCTCTTCAATAACAACTATTGTAAAGGGCTATTAAAAGTTTTTTTTATATCCAATATACAAGTTTACAACATAAAGAATATTGAAAATAGCCACTGTGAGTCTTATTCCAATGAAATGCCATGCATAGGCTTCATTACATCAGCATGGACCACAGCTCATTGAAGTACTACAGGGTGTCCAGCTCAGGTCTTGTTTGGCTGTTTCTCTGCTCCTGATTTACATTTTCAAATAACCACAAGCATTACTGAGTACATAGGAGAAAGAGTGTTCAGCAAACTAAACACAACATGACCCATTACTGGAATGTTATAATTTATTTAACTGGTGATGTAATTTTGGCCAATATTGCTTGCCTTCCAGTGTCTTTCATCTCTGCTCATGGGCTTGAAGAGTGTGAGCAGAGCCCTGCTGAGCTGCCCATCTGTCCCTCCACCACACAGAGGAAGACCACACACGTGCACATTCAATCTCACTGCTCGAATACTCAGCTGTCCTGCTCTGGCATTCAGGAGTCAAGCTCACACCAAACTCCTTTTATCTACTCCAAAAATAAGGTCAGATTAATTACATTTTGGAGGAATTAATTAAGATTCTTATGGTGGACATGTTGCCACTATTTACAGTAGATTTGTTCTCTATGTTCTTTGCCACAATTAATTAGGTTCACTGTTTTTACTGATATTACATACAGCATAAGTGCTATAGTTGTACAGTATGTAGTCTCAACTTAAATTTCACCTTTGGTGAAACATTTTATTTACAATATGCTCAAGTGAAGGTCTTGTTCATTTCTAAATTATTTGGACTTCTCTTTCGATTCCATCATTTATACAGATCAACAAGATGGAAAATGAAGCCGTGAATCTCTCACAAACTCCAAGTGAATCCCCTTTTTTCTGCCCATTATGCCATAAGACTTTCTGTCTTGCCCGAGTGATGAAACGTCATTTAAGGACTCACAGCGACTTTAAGAGGTACTCGTGTGAATACTGCGAGAAAGGCTTCAATGACACTTTTGACCTCAAGAGGCATGTGCGCACTCATACAGGTGAGCTGGTCATCACATGTCACCATCCTTTCTTCTCTTTGCTTCTCTCTGTCACATCTTACTAAACCAGACAATTTCTCATGCAGGTGTACGGCCGTTTAAGTGCACTGTCTGTGAGAAAGCCTTCACGCAACGCTGCTCGCTGGAGGCTCACCAAAAGAAAGTTCATGGTGTTTTTCAACAGTATGCCTACAAGGAACGCAGGGACAAGCTTTATGTGTGTGAAGAGTGTGGCGAGACCGGTCAGACACAGGACAGCCTGCACAGCCACATCCAAGTCAAACATCCCAATAGCAGGATTGCCAAAACCAAATCCAAAAGCAGGAGAAGGAAGGCGCAAGACCGGGGAGGAAGTGTGTCTCCTTGTTCTCCTCACTCATTAAGCGATGCCGATTTTGGTGTTTAAGGAATGCTGAAATTATGCATTAACCTCAAAAATCACCAGTTTATGATTTCAAATCAATGAGTATGCTTAAGAATAGGCTATTGAGATTTTAGCTACTAGCAATGCCAAACTTTTCTGGTGAGCAAACCCTTTAACCAACACTTGCACCAAAAAATAGTACTCTGTGCTCTGACAACCTTCTAATTTCCTTCTTAGTTGGGATATGTGAATAAATGCTTTTCAGTGTGTTTTATGTGTAATTAGAATATAGACTGTATTTCTTTCATATTGATAAGAAAAGAAAATACATTGTACAGCAATTACACTATTGATAAGGAGACATATATTGTATTTCACTTGTAATCCTTAATGTTCACAGAAAAGGAAAATATTTCATATTTAATATTGTATATTACATACTTGCACCCTCTTAAAATATATTTGTTTGTTTCACAGATGAAATCAGCATATTAGAGCTGTAGAAGTCTCTATTTTGTGCCTTCATTTCATACTGTACTTACATGTTTGGGGATTATTTTGAATCATTTTGGTAAATAAAATGTGATCTCTTTATTTTTCAACATACAGAACTTGTCATAAGGTCACTTCAGGAGAGTAAATGACCAGATAGCAAAACGATAAAGAGTTATTACCAGATGGTCATTTCCATGGGGTTGCTACTGCAAACACTAACGTACACTGCCTTTTGCTTTGATTATGGCAGTTGCATCTTGATGAGCTTATTCAATGTCGTATTATTTTTTCTGTCCGGATTCGTATAGTATTAATTTCTCTAAGATATTGTGTTGATGATGGGAGGTAAGAACCAATGTAGGATTTGCTGGATGTCTCCTCCAGCAAATCCCAAAGATGTTCAATGGGGTTAAGGTCTGAACTCTGGTCCCCAATCCATTTGTGAAAATGATGTCTTATGCTCCCTCCTCTTTCACAGTTTTAGACCAAGGAATCCTGGCATCATCATCTAGTAATAAGCCTGTTCCATCAGCGAAATAGAAATCAATTGATGAAAAAAAACCTTATATATTCAGTATATTCATGTATAACAGCTGATCTGTTTTTTTTTTTTTTTTTTTTGCATATTTTTTTGTACCATTGATGCTTCCTTCACTCTGGAACAGGGTAAATCTGGACTCATCAGACCACACAACTTTTTTTCTGATTAGCCTCACTGCTACAGCTGTTTAGTCCCAGTCCTTTGAGTTCTCTATGCATTGTGCATGTATCATGCTCATTTAGGATGTTTTTCTGACCACATTTCTTCTTTAATTATGAGGGTCGCCTCTAACTCTCTAGGTTTTAATAATGCCTTTTACAGTTCCTTAACCTAATTTTAGTAGTTTCAGCAATTTCCTTAGTTGTTTTCCTTCTTGATGCAGGACAATAATTTGACCCTTGTTAGACAGAGTAACATCTTTGCCATTGCCACAAGACATGTACTCATTTCTTACACAACCATGTGAGAGGACATCAGCTGAGGGTTAAATAACTTGTTGCCACCTGAACTATATTACTCACTGCAGCAATTTTCCAGTTGAACTATTTGCTGAAGTTAAATCATGTGGTGACTTTCTTTTTGATGGTCAGTGTATACTTTTGTTGAATTACAGACAAAATAACTCAGGGTCTGTAATTCAAGACATGTTGCCATCTATGGATGTGCTTCAGGCTTACCTTTGTTAAATTTAATAGATACACAGAGTTCTTGATCATATCTGGCACAGGTGTGAACAACTGCCTGAAAACCAACTGTGATTTACAGTATGAGATTTTTTCCTTTTTTTTATGAGGTACATTACCCAGCCAAGAAAAAAATTTTTTAATTAATTTCACTGATTTTAGCTTTGATTATGGTGCACAATGTAGTGGTCACTTCTTGTGTGAGAATGATTGCTCATGCTCAGAGCTCTCTTTGCCATCAGGGAATTAAAAAATCCAATGATGGCCCGTCAGTACAATCAGGTCATCAGCTGACTTCATTTTATTCAAATATTGACTTTATTTATTGACACATAAGGTTATTGACCCTAGACCTCATGAACTGAAGCAACCTCCGATCATTATATTCCCTCCAGAGACTTTATAGTGGGCAGTATTTTCCTATCTCTCTAAAATAGGGGCAATCTGGACTCATCAAACAACATGACCTTTCTGTCATTTCTCCAAGTTATTGGCCCAATTTCAGAAAATTTTAAGCCTTCATTGTTTGATACAGGCTATTAATTGATAATTTGACACTTCTGAAATATTTTTTAACCAGTGTATTTCTGTCCAATAAATGTGCAAAACATCTATTATTTAATGTGTGCACAAAAACAGTACCACTGTAAGGTGTGGCCATGTGCATAGAAAATAAGCATAGGGTTTGAAATAAAGCCTTGCTATGCAATTCTTACCTCAAATAAAAGCAAGGATGCATGTAAAAATTCACAAAGGTTTCACTGAGCACATGTACCGTAACAGGATGAGATTGTTTGTTATGCCAAATCTCTTCAAAAATCTATTAGGATCAAATAAATCTTGTCTTGTCCTATGTTCCTTGTTTACCTTCCACCCCATGTCTAAACAACACCCACGGTGATCTAGACTTACATTTTTATTTTTATATTTTCTTGTTATATAGAGTGTCCCAGAAGTTTGCATTCACAGGGCAAATTACACATGTGACGTCTTCCCGATTCCCATGAGAATTATTTTAGCAGTATTTCTCATTTCATCAAAGTGATTCTAAAGTGTGCAGCACAGTGGCTTAGTGGTTAGCACTCCAGGGTTGATTCCCGCCTCAGGTCTGTGTGCAGTTTTGGTGGGTTTACTTTGCATGCTCTGGTTTCCTTCCTGTCCAAAGGCTAATTGGCATTTCTACATTGGGATGCCCCACAGTGTGTGAATGAGCATGTGAGTGTGTCTGTGTGCCCTGTGATGGATTGGAATTCTGTCTAAGGATAATACCCGGACTGAGACCCAGCAAATCAAAATGTTGAGTAAAACTGATGTTACAGGATGAACAGTTATGTGCGGAATTTAATAATTCATTCATTCATTCATTTTCTATACCGCTTTATCCTGTATTTAGGGTCGTGGGGACCTGGAGCCTATCCCAGGAGACTCAGGGCACGAGGCAGGGTACACCCTGGACAGCGTGCCAATCCATCGCAGAGCACACACACACTCGGAATTTAATAATCTTCTTTAAAATAAGCTACTTGCTCCATGTAAACAAACACCTCCACCAATAGATATTAATAAAAAAAAAAAGCTAAACTATATATTTTACTGGGATTACTTAATATTTTCACCACTGAAATAACAGTACTGAATTAGTATAAGTCATGGAGTCATTTTAAGATGACTTAACCTTTATCCTATCTACTTTTTCCTCTGTGATTCTCTGATCATCGAGCAGGGAGTGTGTTTACAGTAGCTGATGATGAAAGAAGTACAACTTAGCATAAACAAAGCATAAGATACTCAACCTTATAAAATTTTATTTCTTTGTATTAATAACTTACAGAAAGACAGACAGACATGTACGTGGGCTTCAACCTGAAATAATAATATAACTGAATGCAATAAAGCTGATCCGCTTATTTTAGCATTGACCTATTAAGTGTTTCTACAACCTCTTTGCTCATCAAGTACTGGGAACTAACGGTAGTATAGCAGCATGGTGGATGAGTGGTTAGCAATGGTTTCCTTGCACTGGGTGTGATTCCCACCTCAGGGTGCACTGAGTCTGCATGTTCTCCCCAAGCTTGTTTCCTCCAGGTACTCCAGTTTTCTCCCAAAGACATGCGGCTATCCCATTAGGCTATTTGGCATTTCGAAATTGCCTGTTTTGTGTGTGATAATGTTGACCAGAGGTACATCCACTGCTGTGAACATGGGAATAAGCACAATGGTCACCATTGGCCGACAAGGTTCCTATATATATATATATATATATATATATATATATATATATATATATATATATATGAATCTCTGTCTAAAATATCTTCTGACTATGATAACCTATTGATCTAAAGTGTCAGGCAGTCATATGTTTGTTTTATTAATAGTGTGGAAAGAAGTGGGCGTGGGCATGACGTCACTCCGCGGCGAGCGTGACCGATCAGGTAAGCGCAGTTAGTTTAAGGGGTGTGAGGGGAGGGAGGGGGGAAGACAACGGAAACCCAAAAGTCTGAAAATCGGTTTTGTGTATACGTAGAGAATATAGGAAAGCCTTAAGCCTTTAAATAAGAATTACATTACGGGAACGAGTGTGAATGTCGCGATAGATAGACAGACTTCGAGTACGTAAGTGAGTGAGAGAGAGAGAGAGATGGGTGCACGCGCGATTTTCTGTAAGGCGCGCGACCGCTGCGTGCTGTGGCCGTGAACATTGTGAGTACACAGGAAGCGAGGCGTAACGGTACCTGTTACCTGTTATTGCCTGACCTGATCGCGTGTTTAGGGATGCCCGTGTATTCCTAACCTACTGAATAACACGAGCAGGTTTTGGCCTGGTGCTGTGGGTCCGCGGTGTCAAGGAGAGGGAGGGCAAGGACACGATCGTTCCCGCTGGAGACAGAGTCACATTTTATCCGCCGCGCGGATGGCAGGTTATTTTCGGAGAAACGGCGCATGCATTTTGTCTGATGGGGTGAGACGCATCCGAGCAAGAAGGTCCCGAGACTGGACCGGTGGACAGTCTCGAGCCAGGACATGTCAGCAGCAACAATAATAACAACAACAGCAAAACCGACAACGCTAATGTATGCAAGTCAAAAAGAGAACAGCGACTGAGGATGCAGGGGGTGACGGTGACCGGAGAGGCGCCCACACTGAACGGGGGGGGACGGGAAGAGGTAAGCAGTCTAAGTGCTCATCTAGGCTGGATAAGAATTATTCCTGATTTGTGCCATGCTATTTCTTAAAATAAAGGTTAAGAAGATGCGCCATTATTGTTTCCTAACATATGCTTTTCCTAAAACAGTTTACACAGCACATAAATGTTTATTTAAATCAGAATTTAAATGCAAAAGCTTGTTTTTATGTTATACCTAATTGGTATTGACCTAGTGTAATGCATATGGTTAAATGGATCATACATGAACCCCTTTACTGGAATGCATGAGTAAAACGCAAAAAATTAAAGAAACAAACAAATATAGATTGTAGATGTTATTCCATATCAGTCATACATGATTCATCAAGAAGTATTGTACACGCAGCAGATCGATCAATTAGTCTGCCTAATGCGTCTGCCATGACAGTGTAGCTCATGTTATTGCGTATGATCTCTAATCTTTGGTCAGCGCTTCACTTCCAGTTTACGTGATTTTAAGTAATAACCTGTCTACAAAGGGGGCGGGGTTACGGGCATTCCACCATCTTCTTGGTAGTTATGGAAACCGTAAAGAAAATTAGAAGTGTTGAAAAAGTGATTTCTTTCTAGCATTACATTTTTATGCATTGTTAGTGCCACAATTAATTGAATAATCATTTTCGCCACAAATCTGCACACCATTTAGAGTCTGCTTTATGGCGGGACATTCTTATTCAGGTCATTAGGGCACAGGCAAATGTCCTCCTGTTGGTGTGTATTAAGTGGGCAATTTCACCTATAATATTTTAGGTAATGCAAGTCTGTACATTTTCTTTGTGTGTAGTGTTGCTGGCTTTAATGTTGTCTAACATGCTCTGCATCGATTGCCCCAGATTCTCCATATTTACATTAGGAGTCTAAATGCAAAATGTTTTAGTACTGTGGTACTGCATACACCCCAAAATACTGGAAAGTCCTCATTTCAACATCTTTAGAATGATATAAGACAACCTGAACATGTGCATTGCTTTTTATTATCACACGTGACCCAAGGCCAATTGAGAAAGCGAGCCAAGTAGGCAAGACCAAAATTGGATTGGATCCCAGCACATGCTGACTGACATGTTGATTTGAGTAGGTATGTCTAACAGCCATTTCCTGGAAGGATTGGACGATTCATTCATTTTGGGTCATGCATTATTAAGAAGTGCTTATCCTTGTAATGTACCTATGTCTGATGACCATAACATAGACAAACTTTTGAGAAAACCTTAGCTACGGTAAGTACTGGCATATAGTATGTCTGCTTGGAGTCTGTTACAAATGGATATTTTTGATTTGCAAAAAAGCAAAATGAATGCTAATGGAGAAGGGTTAGTTCTGTGTGTTTGTATGTGTGTAAATAAACAAACAAATAAATATTGTAACCTGTTATGATTTTCTCATTAACAACATTTTGTTACTTTAATCACAAATGATATGTCCTTTTTTCTATTTATTTTATCATCAAATCGCTCTGTGATTAACATCTTACTTTCAAACATGTGACTATGTTGCAAAGAAATGTGTTTATAGCGAGATCATTTTTAACATCTCAGTCTGCTTACTCATTCTCTTACCATTTCTCTGTCTCTCACTCCTTTAATCACCTGCACTCCTAAAATCCAATATGACTCTGTCCTTTTCACTCTCATAAATAGCACATTATTTAGTAACAACACATTGGCAGTGTTGTCATTGGTTTAATGTTATCATTTTTAAATGCTTCTAAAATATTTGAGGACAGAGAAGCATTATGGATGTCAAATTTGAAAATGCAAGTCTTATAATTCCTAATAGTAATATTGAGAAGTATCCAAGTATCCCTTTCACTTTCCCATAAAGTTTCCTGAATAAAACCATAGATATCGATTTGAATGTGAAGAGGGAGTTATTTTGGGGCAAAGGTATAATTGTCATATTGCTTCATCTTGTATGATTTTCATGTCAAGCTCTAAACCTAGGGAGAGACTCCTTCACTCACACTCGTGCTTGCTCAGTTAACCGCCCATATTATATTACATAGTGATCGATAGACTGGGAGACACAGAGAGGGGATGAGGGGTGTCTAGGATTATAGTATTGAGGGTTTTTTTTCTTTTTCTTTATAAAGAAATGTTATGTAACACTTATGACCACTGTTCATCTGAATTCCATTAACAACTATTCAATTTTCTATTCTTTTTTTGTTATCTCCTTCTTCTGTGATGCATGTTACTCTTGTTGGGATGTGTGCTTGCTTTTCGGCCTTTGTGGTGTAGTGTCCATATAAGACAGAGATAGTAGATATGCTGAGTGGGCAATCCAGTGATCTTAGAGAGCATCTTTTGTTATTTATTATAACACTTTAATAATTTTCTGATTTGGTGTATTCCTTTTACAAACAAACTCAGTATGTCCTGACTGGCTGCTGGATAATTTTATGCTTTCTGTCATGAAGAGAGATTCATTTCAATGCCAGTGCCTGATCAACTGAATATTTTATGACATGAGAAAAAGGCTTTGTCCTTCATCCCGCAATACTATGCTCTTAGCTTAAAGTATCCCCGAAATATGGTAACCAGAAACTTTAGCTGCAGAGCCTGTGTGCTACGTTTGCTAGCTCTGCTAATCTTAGTGATGAACAAAATCATGGTACAGTTTTTATATTGTATATAGTATGTATTTTATAGGTATTTTCTGATTAATAAATGAAGAAACGCAAGAGAAACGCAGATTCCACCACTGACTATTGTGCTGTCTTTGTTTTAAAGCTCATTTGTTAGCATCTCATCTATGTTTGCATAGAGAGGACATGGGTGTGGTTCCAAATGGAAAATTCATCTATTTTCTTCTTCCTCTTCATGCTGCGTATCATTATATCTGTGGACTTTAAGACTGTGAGTACACTAGCTTGTGGAATCGCCATTGACTAGGTAACAAACCTGGGTCTGAGAATTCCACCACCCAACTACTAAATCTGGGAATATACAGTACAGTGCAAAAGGTACATGCGAATGAATGCTGTAGAGCAAGTATGTCTTAAAAAAAAACAGTAATTAATGAACCAAGTATTTGGTGTGACAATGCTTTGAGGACCCTTTAGTCTCAGATACAATTTGTGCAGTTTTAGAAGCAAATTAGCTAGTTTCCTACAGAACCACCCACAGTTCTGCTAAGCACTTTGAATGTTTCACCTGCTTATTTTTTGCATGCAAAACCCGACAAAAAAGTGGTCGCTTATAGAATATGCTGCTCTTTTTCCTGGCATACAAAATTTTTTCTGTATGTAAAAATTAGAAATACTTTTGTGCTGACTCAATAATAAAGTTGAATAAAGTTTGCATTAAAACACAGTACTGTATACAGGGTGCATTCAAGTCAAACTGTCACTTGCCTTGATGGTATCCACACGATGTTGAAAGTTAGTAAAATTGTTTCTGGATTTTCTTTTTAGTTTATTTTCATAGGCAAAAGATTTATGCTATATGCCAGCTCTAATAATCATGAATGCTATTGACTGGTGATTCCTCTTTTTCTTGCTGACAGTCTGATTTGCAGCATTATCCCAAATCTTTAGACCGCAGTCTGTAACCACAAGGTCACCAACAGAGGCTACCAGATTCTCTACATTAGACTTTAACAGTCCATTGAAAAAAACATCAAACTATCATCTGAAAGTCATGTCAAGCCACGGGGACCTTTTTCCATTGTGAAAGCATTATGAAAATACAGTGACTTTATAGCTGTCTTCTTTGAAAAGTGAAATAATACCACGGTAACACACATATACACATACAGTGCACTCATGCTTATTTATTCCCTCTGTCTGACTCAAGCACTTAGCACTCTAGTGCCCATCATGTTAAAGCATTCACATCAACGTCCAAGGCAGTGGATTCGTATAGAGCAGCTAAATAATTTACCCCATTAGAGTGGCCCTGAACTGGTAGTCAGATTTATATACACTATTCATATGCTTGTGCCAACTCACCATGCCAGGGTGTAATCAAAAAGTGCTAATGATAGAACATTCCAGAAGGGCTTACCAGAGAATATAATTGTTGCCTCTGCTGATTTTTTTCATACAATATATGCAGCTTTTACGGTATGACCGTCCTACTGCCATATTCTACTTTTTGATGATGTACTTGAGTCACTCGCTTCAGAGCATCCACTCATTGAATAATCAATGATAATGTAGCCTGTTGTTTTGCACTCAGAGATCATTATGGAATTATACTTTGAGTTCAACATGTCCTATTTATGGGTTAATACAGATGTATACACACATATTCCTTAATGTACCCTATTACATTTGAAAAAATCTAATGTTACTATGGACAAAATTGATTCAGTATGTAGGAGAAGTTCAAAATTAATTAAACAAACCCCATTTCTATGAGATAGAGCAACAAACATTCAAGTGCACTGTATGTCCTAATGGATTCTGTTGCACACAACAACATTTTGCACTTGTGTCCTTGGTAAACTAGAACAAATAAACTTCTGCACCTCATCCAAGAAAAGCACAGGCTATCACAGCTTCTCCTGGACTGTAGATTGCCTTTTAGTGTTGCAGTCTTTTCCAGCAAGGGCACAGCTCTGACGTTTAGTGTGACGTTTAGATTAGTGTGTGTGTGTGTGTGTGTGTGTGTTCTTAAAGAGAGGAAGACACTGTTAAAGCATCAAGAAAAAAAAACTTGGACATTCAGTAATAGTTATGAGTTATGGACTAAGTGGTAAATGCACACTTTTTTCAGCTCAGTTGGTTAGTGCTTTTCGAAAGCAGCAAATGCAGTACCACTAAAGTACCACTAGTGCAAGAAATGGCTATATAGAGACATAGAGACAGCCACGGGTTCTTATGATAATGCATTGATGCGTCTAAAAGCATTCAGTGCTCTCACTCTACACTGATGCAGAGCATGTTAAAAGCAGGCTTGGCTTGAGTTACGAGCAGCCAGGAAATGTATTCATCCCACAAGAGACTGGTGGAGAAAAGTCAATTACTGCGGAAGAGAAAAGTACATTTCACCAAGTTAATGTCGGGGCTATGTGTCAAAAATTTAGAGACCGTTTACCATTTGGTCATGTATTTTCAATGCGGATAAATGTAATTTCTTTTTATAACTGCATCACTCAATAAATTGTACATTGTGTTTATTTCTCACATAACTTAATATTAATTTCTACACCTTCTTGTTTCTCTCCATCTCCATTCCCATCCCCTTCAAACCCTCTATGTATCCCTACTCACTCATATCTCTACTAATTATTACGTTCTATTCACATACCTGGCCCTCACACTGTCTACCCCTACCTCTCCAAACCCCATCCCGTCTCCAACCTACAGCAACGTCCTCTCAAGCAGTCCCTAAGTGGTTCTCTGTGCCGGGAGTCTCATTGGAAGTGCCTGCTACTGACCCTGCTCATGTACGGCTGCTTTGGTACACTAGGCTGGTGCTCCCTCTATCGGATCACAGTCATGGCTTCTGATGACCAAGGTCCTGCCTACTACTATGGTGACCGAGCTCGGCTCTACCATGATAGTCCCTGCTCCAATGGATATGTCTACATCCCTGTGGCTTTCCTGGCCATGCTTTATGTCGTTTACCTGGTGGAGTGCTGGCATTGCTACTCCAAAACAGCCAACCTGGCTAAAGTGGAGATCACTCAGGTGTATGACAGGATTCAGCGTCTGCAGCAGGCCACGCCATGCATCTGGTGGAAGGCCATCAGTTACCATTATGTACGGCGGACCAGGCAAGTGACACGCTATCGCAATGGAGATGCTTATACCACCACACAGGTATACCACGAACGGGTCAACACGCACACAGCCAGTTCTGAGTTTGACTACTCACGGCACGGTGTCAAGGATGTGTCCAAAGAGCTGCAGGGCTTACTGGACCACCCTGTAACCCGAATGCGCTTTACAAAGTGTTTCAGCTTTGCCAGTGCTCGTGCAGAGACTGCCTACCTTACACAGCGAGCACGCTTCTTTGGGGATAATGAAGGTCTGGATGACTATATGGAAGCACGTGAGGGTATGCATCTGAAGAATGTAGACTTTCGAGAACACATGCTGGCATTCCCAGATCCTGCTCGGCCACCATGGTACACACGCCGCTGCGTCTACTGGCTGGCATCTGCTCTGCTCCTGTCCTGGCCTCTCCGTGTGGTGGTTGAGTACAGCACAGCCTATGTCCACTATCATGTTGAAAAGCTGTTTGGTGAAAATGAGGATGCAAATGAAAATGAAAGTAGAGACAACTACCAGACAGGCTTCGAGCATGGCTCCGGAGGTCCCACTTTGCACGTCATATCACGCGTAAACACAGTGGATATAACTGAACTGGAGTGGCACATTCGCTGCAACCAGCAAATAGTGCCCAGCTACTCAGAGGCCTTGTTAATGGATCTTGACATCACCCCGAACACACCGTTGTCTGTTGCAATGGCTGCCCAAATGAGACGCAACTCCAGCTACTTCCTCCAGACCTGTCCTCGATGCCGGAGGACAACAAGCAGCTCATCTCTGCCCTCCTGGGTCAGAGGGAACATGGTTATAGGAGCCAACCCGTTTCCCATCAGAGCAGGAGGAAGGTTGACTCTGAGTCGCAGTGGCTTCTCCCTGGGACGCTTGCACGGCCCCCGAAACCGTCATACCTGTCTGTTTCACTCAAGGAGTCTTGGTGGAGGATTGGCAGGACGAGGGGAAGAGGGAAGTGGATTTCTGGGCCTGGGCTTCCGTGGGTCTGATGAGGAGAGAAGGGGTGTTCTAGAGGATGAGGAGAACAATGAGGTCGAGGAACAACGACAGAGGCAGGGAGATGACATCGAGAATGGCCAGGCCAGAGGAGAGGAGAGAGACAGGCCCCCAGCCTATCAGGATGCTCTGTACTTTCCTGTGTTGATCATCCATGGAGAAGAGAGCTGTCATGGTGGACGGGATATTGATACTGGATAATGGCTGAGATCAGTAGATAATGTAGATTAGAAAGTTTGCACTGGTGTGTTTAGACTGCATGTAGAAGGAACTCAGGTAAGTGAATCAAAGAGATGATACAGGGTCAGGGTTCACAGAAGAAAATAGAGGCTAAATTGTAAGGTAAAACCTGATTGGAGAAATTGTGTTGTGTCAGCAGTGATCAATGACTTGTCAGCGAGTGTTTAAAAACGAAACATGTAGGTCAATCTGTGTCTTGTCAAGTTGACATAGACCGACCCTTTAGAAAAAAGAAAAAAAAACTCTAATACGCATGAATGATTACATATCAGTATCCTGTTATTTTATACGTTGCAGCAGCATCATGAAAACTGAAAAAAAATTGTCCATGTACCTTTTCACTCTAGGAGTATTGTACTTTACATGGAATTTTGGACCATTGTACTTGATCACTTAGTGACATTCCACACCTAGCGATTAACACCACTAGAGGTATAACAGTAGCTATACTAGAGAAAAGAAGTTCAGTTCCTTAAGAAAATCAGAGCAAATGGAAACAAAGTCAAAAGATCTCAGGGGTAAAGATAAAAATTTTTTAAATGGGGAATGAAAGAGTGATGGAAAAGACTTGTTAACTGAGCAGGGAGACTGATGGTAGTCCATTGCTGTTTGTATTTGTGCTCCAATCAACTGCATTGCCTCATAGTTGTTTTAATTGCTTACATTACTTTTTTAAAAGCTTGGTGCTCATGACACCACAGTCGTTGGCCTTAAAGGTGTTTCTATTCAACTCCATATCTACTGCAAGAAAAAAATTAACCTGCATATATACAGCATTATTTTTACGGCTTGCATAGTTACATATACATATACGCATATGATTTGCATACACTGGACTGGACTAGAGGAATGTAAAACGATAATGTTAAACGAGAAGATAACATCAGTGTAAAAAAAATCTCATATGTCATTCTTCACATCACCTGCTCCCTGTGCTGCTTGAACAATGGCAGTTTTTGTCTTTTGTTCCATTTACAGCAAACTGCCCTTGAGTATGTTGATGATTCATTGAAAAAAAAATCGATATAGATTACTTCTATGTCTAATGACTGTCACTAGTGAAAACAACACAAATGCCTATAAAACATGTCATGTTATGATTCAGAGCTACAAGATTAACATTTCATTAGACATAAACCAGCTTGAGTCCAGGTTTACTGACTCAAATCAGCATCTACACGTAGTGTAGGCTCACTAGCAAGCACAAGTTGTATGATTTACAAACAGTGCAGGGAAGGGTGTGAATGAAGACTAACTGTTGAGAAGCTCATCACAGAGTGAATGAATGTACAACAGTATCCTGCATATTTGAGTGGAATTCACTCTTCAACAAAAGCTGGGATGTCAAAACTCTCGATTGCATTTTTTTCAACAAGATTGCTATCACCCTGTATTCACACTAGCGAGCAATAAGTCACTCATATCGCTTGTAGTTTGTCTCTTATGTTATCATTTATGGGCATCTTCGGTCCAGCATTTCTATTTAGTTCTAATGAGAAAGTTAGTAGTTAATAGTAGCATCTAAAGCTTATTAGTAAAACACGAACTAGTATAAAATTTGGTTATTTTTGCCAAGAACCAAACATTTCAAACATTTTTCTCTATACACATGATATGATAAGATAATACTTTGAATATAGATTTGTCATGGTTTGCTTCAATTCTTGCTTATCAGAAATTCAACAAGAACTAAAACTTGTAGTTGGGGGACTGAAGAAATTTTGGACCATATGTTCCTTGATTGGTCCAAGGAATCACTCAAGTCAGTCATTTGGATTTATAGCTAACATGCATAGAATATAACTGTAAAAATCTAAATTTGAATGTTGAATGGTAATCTGTTGCTTTGTTGCTTGCTAGTGTGAATGTAGGATTAGGCTAGTTACTGCTGAAACTTCCACTAGAACTGAACCTTATTTGTATGATGATCATGATGTTGATGGTGATGTTGATAATAATGGTTATTCTGGGGAGCACATAATAAAGTCCAACACTTAGAAATGTGTTTAATGAGTAGTTATTCTATTAACCACTGCAACACCCTGATTTACAGTAGTTATTATGCTGTTTGCTAGTAGCTGGAAAAAAAAAAACTTCAGAGATACTTTAGTAAATGTAAAATGATTGTGTCAAATTCCTACTTAATTAACAGGGTCCAGCAAAAAAAAAAAAAAAGCACTTACGTGAAAGTCAAAAAGTTGCTCATTTTAAAAAAGACTCAAGTAGTAGAAGGGGAAAAGTAAACTGATCTGATGAATTAAGTAGTCATGTTTTCATGTGAAAATCATCATCAAGTCTCTGTTATTGTATGGTCTTGATGATAAATTCACAGAATTCATGTAAAAAAAAAAGTCTTGTGGAGACCAAACATTTACACCAACTGATTGGAATTTATTTGGTTATCACTGCTTTTTACAGCAAGTTTTAATTAGAAATCAACTAAATCAAATGCATAAAAAATTAGACAACTAAAAAGACTTTACATTTGCATATACCCTTGTCAAGAAACATGTTTTTTTTTATGAATATGCAAATTGGAAACTTTCCCATCCCTAAAGGCACCACGATTTTTCCCTGTTGTTTGTATATTAAAACTTGATTGGCTCCCATACTTTACAATGTAATAACATTTTTCTGTGTTGTTTAGATTTTGCATAAGATGTTCAACTCTGATTTTTTAAATTAAGTGTCAAAGTTAGTAAAGTGTTTTTTTTTTTTAAAACATTTTAACGTGTCAGTGAATTCCTCCGAAGATGTATGATTGAGAAACATCAATCAAATATTTTTTTTAACTGGTACAGTGTTAATTGTGTACATTATTATGCACTAAAGAGGAAGTGGATAGGTTCTTAATAATAACTAATAACATTCATTCATTCATTCATTCATTTTCTATACCGCTTAATCCTGTGTTCAGGGTCGCGGGGGACCTGGAGCCAATCCCAGGAGACTTCGGGCACTAGGCGGGGTACACCCTGGACAGGGTGCCAATCAACTAATAACATAATTAATATATCAGTTAAAAACCCCAGATTCATTCTGAGTTATTTATGCATGCTAAAGCATAGTTTTTATGTTAAATATTTTTTAAAGGAATTATTCACTAATTACTAGTAAGAAAAATTTAAAGAAAAGGTATGCAGATCAGTGTGAGAAATGTAACTCAACATATTTAAATACTCACTTTATAGTTTTAGTTAAACCCTTTTTTACTAGAGTGATTCTAAGTGTTTACTAAGAGTTTTCTTATTCTTATTCTTATTATATTTTTATTTACCTCCTTAAGATCTTATTTTTATGTCATTATATTTACATGCTGTACCTTACAAACCTTTAAACAGATCAGTTTAAGAATGCGTGATATATTGTGGATGAATTGATTTATATCAAAACTTATAGATGGATATTACAATGATTTATTTCTATTAACTTGAAAATATAAACAAATGTTGCCTTATATTTCTATATACAGTACTGCTTTGACTTCAATTCCACTTGTCTCTTTCTCTCTCTCTTATAATATGTGCATGAAGGGCACTGCTTTTATAGTCACTGTCCTAATGATAAATGAGATCAAACGAGGGAGAGAAAGATAGGAACCAAAAAATGCTTGCACACAAGAGAGAAATAGCGGTTCAGTTGCCCTGGAAATTACTTTTTGGATGTGCGGAGGACAGACAAGGACAAGAGACTGCAGTAACAAAATAACAGTGCGTCAAATCTGCTTCTCTGGTAAGTGAGAGCTTACAAATTTGGAACTGAAAAATTGATACACACTGATTGATTTTGTACTGAATACAACATTTATATGTTCTTATGAAGACTGTTGTATAGTCAATTTTCTTAATGGCAATAAATGTGACTTTTTTCTTTATGAAGTGTATAGATGGTTAGTTTTGTCTGTGAGATGTTTTTTAGCACACACATGATTTAAGCAGTAAGCTGCTTGTTTTCCCCCGTTTATGCCATTAGAGATTTAGGTCACAGTGTCTCTGGGAATACCAATCTTGTTTTCCTAGTAACCGGAACAAGGACTTGTTTGTGAGACACCTAGCATGTATTTTTCTTGCCACTGTGGCTCTAATGAAGCTAAGCAGTGAATGGAGAGTCATGTGGAGAGTCTGCTAGCGTTGGCTGTACAGCTTCACAAACAGTATCGAATGTCAAATGCAAATAGCTGCTTTGGCAGGTGAGGCTGCTCGGCCGAGGGAGGAGAGTCAGAGCCTACACCAGCACAGCTCCCTCACAAAGCAGGATATGAATGACATAAACAAAACCCTGGAGGTGCTGAAAGACACTAATGTAGTAGCCTTTAAAATCAAGGAAAGGAAGAAACTAATTGTTTTCAAAAAAATTTTACATTTGTAGAATTCTGTCATAATAGTATTAGCCTAAGTGATCAAACAGAAACTAGATGTTCAACGTATTCACAACATTACTAAAAATTTAAAGTGTGACTTAAAATTTTAGTCATGATTCCAAGCTTAAAATAGCTAAAAACACACACACTCACAATATGGACAATGACAGGTGTTTTTTATTTACTTTGAACAATCTCTGAAAATGGACTGCTGCAGCCCTTTAACTGGTGTAGTCTAGTCTAGGTTTTGTCCCATTAGTGTTGCCAATATACAGTATAGTACAACACTATAATCATTATTGTAGCTCATAGATGGGATTTATATCCTGTTGTGTGTTGCTCAAACTTTGTAATTATTTTTCTTTAAGAAATGTATATATTTTGTTATTTAACTATGGTCATTTTTAACATAATTGTTAGTGGCAGTAACTGGTAGTGGATCTTTGCATAACCTTTCTGTAAATGCTGATAAGGTTCACCTAGAATTATGTCCACCATATGGAATTATGTAATTAAGTAGGAACATCAGCAACAACAATCAGATGTTATTTTAAGATAGATTTTTTAAAAAGCCAGTTGTTCTGGAACAGTTCTTGTTAGAACAATTGTATCTGCAAAACCCATCAAGCACCATGATGGAACTATCTCTCATGAAGACTATTCCAGGAAGGAAAGATCAAACCTTCAACTAGAGTTACCAGTTACCAAAAATCACAAACTAACAGACCCTCAGATTAGAGCCATTGTGAAGGCTTTACAAAGTATAAGTAGCAGACACCTCTCAATATCACAATTCACACACTGTGGGCAATCTTGGAACACCAATTAGCATAATCTGCATGTTTTTATACCTGGAGGAAATCCACCAAGCACTGAATTGAACCTGGACCCTGGGGGGTGCAGGGCAACAGTGCCAAGCTACCATGCCGCCATTGTTGAAATTACAGGAAGAATATTGTCTTTTCTGTGAATGAACAGAAGATGATATTCAGTCTTATCATACGTAGGATTTTTCTTATTTAGGGGCTTGAATTTAAAATACACATTGTTAGACATGTTTGACTTTTTCTTTCTATTAATTATACTTTATATTTTTAGTACAATTTTTAAATAAATACATCTATATTTTCTTCCCCATTGTGAGTTTCAATCTGTCTTCTGAAGTAAGTCCAGGCATTCAAGTTTGACTGTGGCATAGCTATAAATGTTTTTCTCAATTTAGGGTTGACTGGAAAATATTGATGATACAGTGTGCCTATCAAAATGTTAATTAATTATTCATTATTTAGTTTTTAAACTATAAATACTTTCTATCTTATAACTAGATCTGTGATTACTAACACAGAAGGTGGGAATTCAGCCAACTCAATTCTTCCAATTTCTGGACATGCCCTTTAGTCAGTCCTGAATGCTTTGTGCCACATATTGGGTTTGGGTTTGTGGTGGGGTTCATAGGATTCGAGCTGGACGGCGG
Source organism: Channallabes apus (assembly GCA_030522415.1). Classification (NCBI taxonomy): domain Eukaryota; kingdom Metazoa; phylum Chordata; class Actinopteri; order Siluriformes; family Clariidae; genus Channallabes; species Channallabes apus. The sequence goes on from CM060125.1 coordinate 10,969,838, forward strand.
AGGAAGGGCTCAGTCTCATCACAGCTCCATTGGCGCTCCTCATTAAGAGCCTGGTGTCTCTGCACCACCACAATTGCCAAAACCAACAGCCAGAAGAAGAAGCTCACCCACACGGATTTCTGAGGAAAAAAACATAATAAGGTCAAAAGTGACAGCAAGAGTATCATGATTAAAAAAATAGAGAACTACAACTTTTTATTGTCAATTAGCTTCTTACAAAATCTGATTTAGATCAAATGTATCCTCCCAGTTTTTCATAGCTGACGTACATATAAGCATGAGGTTTCTAACTATTACTGTCTACAATAATATGGGGTGGGGTTGTTTTGTACAGTAAAATTGGGGTGATTCTGGAGACAGACCTTAGTTTCAGTAGTCATGTCAAAGCAATAACTAAATAATCTTAAAAACATTGTAAGAATTAGATGTTTTGTTTCCAATCAAGACCTGGAGAAACTTGTCCATGCCTTTATCACCAGCAGGGTAGATTATTGTAATGGTCTCCTCACCAGCCTACCCAAGAAGACCATTAGACAGCTGCAGCTCATCCAGAACGCTGCTGCCAGAATTCTAACTAGAACCAGAAAATCTGAGCATATCACAACAGTCCTCAGGCCTATACACTGGCTTCCTGTAACATTTAAGATAGATTTTAAAGTACTTTTACTTGTTTATAAATCACTCAATGGCCTAGGACCTAAATAAATTGCAGATATGCTCACTGAATATAAACCTAACAGACCACTCAGATCGTTAGGATTGAGTCAGTTAGAAATACCAAGGGTTCACACAAAACAAGGGGAGTCAGCTTTTAGCCATTATGCTGCCCGCAGTTGGAATCAGCTTCCAGAAGAGATCAGATGTGCTAAAACATTAGTCACATTTAAATCGAGACTTAAAACTCATCTGTTTAGCTGTGCATTTATTAAATGAGCACTGTGCTACGCCCAAACTGACTGCACTGTATTTTCTTTTATGTAAAGCACTTGAATTACCATTGTGTATGAAATGTGCTATACAAATAAACTTGCCTTGCCTTGCCTTACACAATGTTTGTCCTAGTTTTGTCCTGGTGCCCCATTTACTTCACCAAGCCTTAAAACTATAACCACTGGGATAGCATTCAGTTTTTAACATCCTTTACTATGACATATAACTAGCTAACAAGATAATGCTAGGTTATATACTCCACAGAATTTGAAATGTTTACATAAACATGTGCTGTACACTATAAAAGATCTATAGTCACAGTCTTTTGTACTTTTAATGTCTTGAAGAATAGTTCTCCAGACTTTCTGAACCACTTTTTTGATGTGTTCCTGTACAAGAGCAGTTTCAGAGGAATGTTTTGTTTCTTATTCAACACAGTGACCTATGAACCATTCAAGTTTCAATGAGGTGAGTGAGAACATTTCTCCAAGTGGTGAAGACGGCTGTACGAAGGGCATCTACTGTCTGGAACTGTTGTCCATTTTTGTAAACTTCCCTTGCCATCCATCCCCAAAGGTTCTCAATTGGATTTAGATCAGGGGCACGCAAGATGGGCCAAAAGAGTGATGTTATTCTCCTGGAAGAAGTCCCTTGTCCTGAGGGCATTGCGTACTGTAGCGTTGTCCTGTTGAAAAACCCAGTCGTTACCACACAGACGAGGGCACTCAGTCATGAGGAATGCTCTCTGCAACATCTGGACATAGCCAGCGGCCGTTTGATGCCCCTGCACTTCCTGGAGCTCCATTGTTCCACTGAACGAAAAAGCACCCCAGACCATTATGGCGCCCCCTCCATCGTGACGCGTAGAAAACATCTCAGGTGGAATCTGCTTATCATGCCAGTAAAGTTGGAAACCATCAGAACCATGAAGGTTAAATTTTTTATCATCAGAGAATAAAACTTTCTTCCACCTTTGATTGTCCCATGTTTGGTGCTCTCTTGCAAAGTCCAAACGAGCAGTTCTGTGGCGTTCAAGGAGACGAGGTCTTTGAAGATGGTTTTTGTTTTTGAAGTCCTTCAGTCTCAGATGCTGTCTGATGGTTATGGGGCTGCAATCAGCACTTAATTTGGGTCGAGGATCGTCCAGTGTCTTGACGGACAGCCAATTCGATCCCCCGGCTCAGTGCTGGTGAAATTTTTTTGGGTCTTCCAGTTGACTTTTTTGTTCCATAACCCTCAGGATCATTTAAGAAATTCCAAATGACTGTCTTACTGTGTCCCACCTCAGCAGCGATGGTGTGCTGTGAGAGACCCTGCTTAGGCAGTTCAACAACTGGACAACGTCCAACGTTTTTTTTGCCTTTGCCATCAGAACGTGTGACTACCTGACAGAAAATGACAATGAATCCACATCTTTGCACAGATTTGGCCTTTTAAAGGCATGTGGTCCTAAATTTTTGATCAGCTGTAAAACAGCCTGTTTCAGTTTAATCGTTATTTTCAATTAATTGAATGCTCAAATATTTTTTTTTGTCTCACTCCCATTTCTTCTTGTATGTTGAACTCTACTTGGAACCTTGTTAAGATCCAACCATGCAAAATATGATTTTTTGCCATTTTTCAAGTGGTCTTAAACTTTTGATCGGGACTGTATATATTAGAAGTATATATAATTGTAATAAATAATTACAATTGTCTTGACAAAAGGAAAAGGATACAAAAGAGTTATAGGCAAAACTGTTTTTAAAGTTATAAGTGTGTGGGGGGGATACCTCAGCACTGTGCAGTTTGGTGTAAAATTCGCTCCCTTCGTAGGGACTCGACCATGTCATATTCTGTGCTTCCTTACAACTGAAACAACATGTGAAAAATATGAAATGCAGTTTAATTATTTATTCATATGTAGATTAATAAAGTTTATACATTTATACTCATTCAAAAGTTAATCATTGTTACTTTGAATTGTGCATTTACGTTTTTGTGCTCTGTATTGCATTAGATATATTATTCTGCTCAAATACAGTGAAACCTCGGATTGCGAGTAGCACGGTTTGCGTGTCCCACAAGACAAGCAAAGATTTTTAATACATTTTGACTAGGAAACGTACAATTCTTGGTTTACGATTCCCGAGTAACATGTATCACGCATGCGTTTCTTGATTTGACGTCAAGTGTCACGTGATTACAACTGAGCCAATGTTTTTTCTTTCTCTTGTGCTGCGGAATTGTGGGTAATCGTCTCCCCTGCTGTGTCTTAGTGCTCGTCTCTTACTGGTATAATCACCATCCGTGCACGCGTGTACTGTTTACTATAACACAGTGACCACGTGTGTGTGCATAAAACATCTTTTATTTTCTGTCTGTATGCATGTGTTTACAGCACGCGTGTAAAGCAAAAGCAAGTCTCATTAGAGACTTCCATTTTTTCTCTCTACTCAAGGATCTGTCTGCGCGCGCATCATTGGACACTGAGCCACACACGCACACAGACCCCTCCTTCTTTCGCCTTGACAGACCGATAGACGCACACACACTCTTTCTCTCTGCTCTACACAGTAACACTGCTCTTCACAATTCTTTTCAAAGGTAAACTGCAGGTTAATTTGTTTTATTATAACTTTCTTGTTAATTTTTCCGATGAAACAGTGTTTCCGTTGTGTACATGTGTGTGTGTGAAAAGAGTGGAGGAAGGGTAAATGTGTAAGACGAGAAAGGGGAGAGGGGAGCTTACTTTAGATTCACACACACACTTCGCCTGCGCGCACAAACAGAAACACTTATCTGTCGGGAATTATTTAAACTTTTTTTAAAGGTAAAGTGCAGGTTATTATTTATTTTTGTTGTATAATATTTTGCGTTAATTATTTTTATGTATTTTTTTGGGCTGTGGAACGAATAATATGTGTTTCCATTATTTCTTAAGGGAAAATTCAATTTGGTTTACGAGTGTTTTTGGAATACGAGCCCGCTTCCGGAAGGAATTATGCTCGTAATCTGAGGTTCCACTGTAGTTGTGTGAAATGGGTTCTAATGACAAATTCATACAAATGCCATACAAGTGAGGGCAATGTGGGTGGAGCTTGCTTAATTCTTAAATTATAAAAATTTGCTCCATCCCTTTGATCTTTTATCAACTTCCAGATGACTCATGTTAATCATTGCCAATTTGTAAGCTGTTTATTTAACCAAAAAAAGAGAGAGAAACATTGTGAGGTTTAACAATATACTAATTTAAAGGTTTAAAATTAACACATTGGACTAGTTATGTGTCATTTGCCAAGGTCACTAAAACATTTCTACTATTAGCAAGTTGATGTTTAAATAATCAGTAAAGCAAAAATTGGTGGTCCTTCATTAATGAAAAATTAAGAATTTTGCATTCATTGCTGAAATTGAAAACAACAGTTTGCCCTATTTTGTGTTTAACCATCAAGTGTCAATTACAGACAGGCTTTTTTAGGAAAGATACTAACTGATCCATAAATCAGCAAAACAGCATAAAAAAACAATCAATTGTATTGAAAACCAGAGTAACATCTTAGTTGGACTCACCTGCTGATGAAGGAGTTGTTGTAAAGGACAGAGAGACACAGGCTGTCTCTACCGATCTTCAGAATACACCCTGACACCAAGAGAAAAAGAAGGAGGAATCCACACAGGCCTAGGGACACGTTCAGACCCACACGTCTCCTAACAGACACAAGTACAGAACAGAAATTATTTTCTATTCCCCCATAGAGCACTGTTGACTCACTCACTCTCACTCATTATCTTTACTACTTTATCATGTGTACTGTACAGGGCCGTGGGGGGCCCGGAGCCTATCCCAGGAGACCTAGGGCATGAGGTGTTGACACACATTCACATGTTCATTTTCAAACTTTTTTTTTTTTAGGGAAAGGAGTCTCCAGTGGTACCTAAGCTGCAACATTTCATTGGTAGCCACTGTAGTCTGCAGTGACTGAAGGCAATGCAGGCAATGCAAAGAGAAGCTGGTCAGGGAACCAGGGGTAGCTCAGTGGTTAAGGCATTGGACTACGGTTCCGAAGGTCCCAGGTTCAAACCCAACAACCACCAAATTGCCACTGTTGGGCCCTTGAGCAAGGCCCTTAACCCTCAAACTGCTCAGATGTGTAATGAGATAAAAATGTAAGTCGCTCTGGATAAGAGCGTCTGCCAAATGCCTAAATGTAAATGGAACAACTGTTTATAACATAAATTCTAGTAGGAGCAAAAGTCAAAAGCTCCAAAAGTCATGAGTCTCATTTCTTCATATCTTGTCTTCAAAGAGCCACACAAAGGCATAAACCATTGAGAGGTGCAGATGATTAGGTTGATAGTTAGTATACTGGTGATGCCGAATGCTGAGTGATTGGAACAAAAGAGAGGGGAAATGAGGTTGCTGCTGATGTTGTTACATTAACAAGCAATTTTAAAATATTATGTTGCAGCCTGTCACAGTAAAGCAATTGTTTCCATTTCTTTAATTTAATTTAACATTAGGAAACATTAGGAAGTGGCTCAAGACTTTTGATTAATACTAACTTATTTCATGGACATTTTGCAACATCAAACATAACTTTAAACAAATTAAACGTGTAATGTTTCATTCTTAAATGAATGAAAAATAAAACTTTTTGGCATTTATGATATATGAGAAATAAAAACTAAAGGATGTAAGTTATTGGATAAGGACCTTCAGGCTGAGGTACCTCAGCTTTATGTCAGCCATAAATGAGTCATTGTTTTTTATTCCTTATATATTTTCACCATAATAACAAATAAAAATAATGATTTAATGTGTTATTGATCTGCAAATGCTACCAAAAAAATCTGGAAAACCAGCAGCTAAAACTTAAATGTGAGGAAATTTCCTATTAGCTCATGCATTGATCTGACTTCACCTTTTTACATAATCATCCACACAGCTTGCATAGATCCAGTAAAGGATGAGGGAGAAGCAATAAATGGCCACACACACTGAAATCGCTGACACAAAATAGCAGACTGAGGGAGAACTGGAACTTTCTACTGTCAAGGACTGGTCAGAGGTGTTGAAGGATATACTGCCATAGAGGATACACTGTCCGGCAAAGTGACGCTGCAATACAAAACATAACATTCAATTAAAGTATTGATTAAAAATGAATGCATGAGCATTAAAAAAAGTATTTGATTTGAAAGTACTTATAATGGACCTCTCTCTCTCTCTCTCTCTCTCTCTCTCACACACACACACACACACACACACACTATTTAGAGTTCATCATCTGACTCTCATAAAGCCTAATGTAGAACCATAGGTTGTTAGTCACATGACTAAATGTCTAATTCAATTACAATTAATGGTTCATTCAACCCAACCAATGTCATTCTGATCCATCTGTTAATTATGTTGTTAACAATGACAAGTCAAGTGTACTGCATGTAGGTCATAGCATGAAATATAAGGTGTAATTAGGATAGGAATGCAAGAAAAAATATTTTAAGAATTTAAATTTATGGTTTAAAGAGCAAATGAAAGGTGCAAAGTAGATACAATAAGGAAACAACCAAATGGCAGTCTTTCAGTGTAATAACTAATCTTTATCATGGTATAAAGATACACTTACATTTAGACTGTAACTACATGTACTACATTATTTCATGTATTGAGAATACATTGCTCAGCCATTATATTAAAACCCAAAGCATTATGCCCAATATAGTGAAGGTGCCCTCTGTGCCACTAGCTCAGCTCTGGCCCCTCTGAGCATGACTTCGCAAGATCTCTGGGAGGGCGTAATATGGTGTCTGGCACCAGGATGTTAGCAGCGGAGGGTGGTGTGGTTTGCAGGATGGTGCTCCCACAGCACTGGGTGTTCTATACCTTTCTATCATAGCCAGCATAAATTTTTTTATCATAACGATTTGTGCTGCATTGACTTTACTGTGGAATCAGACCAGATGGGCTGGCCTTTGGTTCCCATAGGCATAGATGCGCTTCGGGTGCCCATGATTATGGCACCAGTTTACTGGTATTTAAGTGATAATCTATGTTATTCACTTCACCTGTCAGTGGTCATAATGTTATGGTTGATCGGTGTATATTCAGTGTATATAGACAAATATGCCATGAAAGCCATTCTCTGTACATAACTATCTTCAAATGTATTTCCAATCCTATATAAGGATACAGTATCTAAATAAAAGTAACATTACAAATTGTAAAATACTAATAATGGCTCATGCACTAACCTAAACTTACCTAAACTAGGAAAGGTGCACTTATAAAATATGTGCGTTTATATATACAGTTTGTCATACCTGTGTGATGGTGATCGAGGCAGCTGTTATCACTCCACACATGAACGATCCCGCGTGCAGCACAAGTTCTAGCGCCAGCAACCATGGAAGCCCCATCATCCCCACATGCTCTGTCATTCAGAAAGAAACACACTGAGACCTAGCTAACATTCGTCTGGGAGTAAATGAGTACAGTGACTTGGAGCACGGGTTTCTTTAACGTCAACGCTGTCCCTTGCAACAATGACAGTCTTTTCCATTTGTTGATTTGGTCACACTCTCTCTTACCAATTACAGAAAGAATGTGATGAGTGTGGTTAAAAGGAAGGATTCTTGGTGAGATAATCTGTGCACATCTTGTCCATGCTCGTAACAAACATGCAGTCATCCTTTAGCATGTGGAAGAAAGTCAAATTATGAGAAAGTCATGTTCTTTTTAAATACTTAATTTCATAAATTACTACAAGTGATTAAAAATGCATGCCATATTCACCTTTTTTCCCTTTGAACAAAGGTCTTCTATCAAAAGAAACCCAAAACTTGGAAAAATATAGTGAAGCGTGATGGTGTTGGCATTATGTTTTTTTTTATGGCAGATGTTCTAGTTATATATTTCTGGAATAGTGCCCTATATTTTTTCTCTTTCATTTTAATTAAATGGTGTTTGGAGGGGTATTCAATGATTGGAATGGTGTTGATTATTACTTATGGTTTTGATAATGCTGTTTATATTAGGCATGCTCCCTAACAAAATCTGGGATCTTCCAGGAATAGGTATTTTTATACTGAGAATTAACTAGTTTCACGAGAACTTATTTGGGAGATTGACAGCAACAGAGATAATTCTTAATCAAATGTTAACCAAATGGATGACGTCATCACACCTGACTCGATTATATCTCGGGGTAGCGTTCTCCCCAGACCAGCAGGGGGCGATATTCCTCAGCCATAAACAGGAAACTGTACTGAATCAGACAAGAAGCGGGTCTGATGATAGACTGGTATTAAAGGTTGCGTGAAGAATTACACTGTTTTACATTGTATTTTAAATATTGACTGACAAATGAAAAATTCCGTAATTAACACATTTTACGTTCTTTTTAAGTATATCATTCGCGAAATAATTTAGTGTTTCGAAGAGCTGTGCACAAATGGCTACGCGAGTCGTAAACACCATGAACTATAAGGTTACATTAATGCTGTTCTGGATTAGAGTGATGTGTGTAACAGGTAAGATGTGAAAGTGTTCCAGATTTTTGAGCTTTTCTTTAAAATTCTGTTTACACTTAAATTATAATTTGATACTTTTTTTTATCAGCATGTTGTTTTACTTGAGTTTGTTCAGTTTAGTACTTTGCATGCTTGAGATGAAAAGCTAAATAAAGTAAAGAATTTTATGAACTATACTGTATAAATGTTCCTTTATTGTAACAAGTAACAAAACAGGACGGTAGCAAATATGAATATATAAAACCTTAAAACTCAACATAAAAACTTTTCATCTTCCCTTTTAAGTGTGAATAATATTTCTAATACCTATATAATTGATACTAACATTATTTATATTTTCTAACCAGGTCACTGTTCCCTCAGTTTATTATATTTATTATTATATTGTTTTGTTTAGGGGTGGCACGGTTGCTTTGTGGTTAGCGCTGTCGCCTTGCACTTCCAGGGTCTGGGTGCAATTACCACAGTTCAAAGACATGCAGATTAGGCTAATTGATGGTCAAATGTGTGTGTATGATGATGCGTGTGTGCGCCCTGCGATGGATTGGTATTGTTTAGGTAAAATCACTAAGATTAATGTTTAAACTACTCTTACTAATTTTCTAATATTAACTAATAGACTAAGTAATTTAGCTTTTTATATAAATAGCGTTCACATCAAACCAGGACTTGAAATTTCTCACGAATGCAGGTGTAAAACCGATAGACACTTATAGAAGACTTCAAGCCCAATACCATGATGAGTCTGTTAGCCACAGTAAAATATTTGAATGTGGCAAACAAATCCATACGTCTATGAATGACGATCGTGGCTGAGGTGACTCAGAGCCCACTGCAGTCGTCCCTGTTAAAGTTCAGCGAGTGGAACATCAACCCTGAAGATTTTCTGAACTTTTTGTGTGGAAGTGACACTTCTGTCTACACCCCCTTTTTGACAGTACAGTTCTGACCTTGCTCCTAGCCATTTTCACATGTTGAGGCTAATAAAGGTGTTCCTGGGAGGCCATTTCAGACATACAGCAGCATTCCGATCATGGTGTACTGTGATTTTTTTCTTAACATTGATCTTATTCAAGCACTACTGAAATGGTGGGATAAGTTCATTAGTGTAGCAGGGGATTATATAAAGAAATAAATGTAGTTTCTACTTTGATAACTGTGTTCTTGTTACTATGATTGTGTTAATCCTGTTTTGACTTGAACACCTCTCATGTGATAGACACAGTGACTTCCTTACAACTTGGAACTGAATTGGAGCTAATTGTGAGATATTATAAATCTACACAAAATAGTCCATAATACTAAAGCTTTTGGTCTTGGTACAGAGCTGTGTTTGGCAGAAACGCAACACTGCTCATTGCCCTAAAAAACATCCCCAGTATGCAGAATGTTGGCAGTAGCATAAAATTGAGTCCTGGTTGATTTTCTGACTAATGCCCTATTTATCCAGACACCAGTTTTCTGTTCTCGGCAGAGATGCAGTTGTACTATATTTGTTCAATCTAATAGTGTCATGTGCAAAACTATAACTAACTAAACCAAATGATTGTTGTTGATTTCAATTCTAAGCTAATTGAGGTATATTTTGTAGATACTGTACATCCAAACATCCAGACTCTGTTCTTTCTTTTTTGCTCCAGCTGATGAGAGCATGGTTTTGGTTCCTGGTGGAAACATGAAAATAGGAACAAACGTCGCCGATGGCAGAGACGGCGAATCTCCTGCCAGGGCTGTGACAGTCGAGACGTTTATGATGGACAAGTATCCTGTAACTAACTCTGATTTTAGGTGACTGTCAAAAATGAGTAAGGGGTAACTGATGAAATTGTTACTTATTTCGCTGATCACTCATTGTTTATGGTTAAAGATGGGCCTGTATAATTTTTGTTGGATTGTGAGAACCCCATGATGTATAAACTCACAGAAACACTAATCTGGAGAGACTGAATGGTCAGAATGATTACAGTATATATGCATTTTGAGACAAGAGCATTTGTTTTTGTTCTCCAGGGAATTTGTCAGTTTACAAAAGTATAAAACAGAGGCTCAAACATTTGGATGGAGTTTTGTGTTCCAGGACTTTGTGTCTGAGGAATTAAAAAGCAAAATCACTCAGAGAATTGAGGTATGAGCACACAATGACTGCTGATATTACATTTTCATGGCAGGTTGTTTAAATTTTTTAATTTCTCATCCCTTTTTAGTCTGCACCCTGGTGGTTGCCAGTTGAGAAAGCATTTTGGAGGCAGGTAATGTACTAATTTTTTCAGGTATGTACAGTAATGTGCAAAAGTCTTGAGCAACCCCTTATTTTTTATATTTTGCTTCCAAAGGGATAGACTTGTATTTTTTGATGTAGTCTTGAGGAATAGCTTTTTAGGCTTCCTGAATAACCTTTTATGGCTCTCATTTTCAGTCTAGAGTAACAGAGTACAGTAACATTTCTTTTTGATAAGCCACACAGTGACCTATGAATTATTCAAGAATAAAAAAAACGTGTAACTTAAGGCATGAACCAGTGAGAAACAGGTGCAGATGATGACAGATGATCAGGTCGGTGTTTGATTTACTGGTGATGCTGAACGCTGAGTGGTTGAAACAGATGAGAGGGGAAATGAGGTTGCTGCTGAGCTTGTTGCAGTTCAAAAATTGGTTGTTTATTTATCTTTAGACACTTTGCAACCCGTCACAGTAAAATATCTATTCCCATTTCTTTAATTTACCCTACACCATTTAATTTAATTTAAAATAAAGCAATATCAAATCAAATCACTTTTATTGTCACATCGCGTTACTGGTACACTGGTACAGTACATGGGAGTAAAATTCTTGTGTAAGCTACACAAGCAATAGTGGTGTACAATTATAAGAATAAATATGCATATGAATAAATACAGTAGTATTAATATTGTGCATGTATTAAAAAAATGAATACAAATGAATGTGAATACAAGTATACATATAAAGGTCCTTCAAAAAAAATTTGCATATTGTGATAAAGTTCATTATTTTCTGTAATGTACTGATAAACATTAGACTTTCATATATTTTAGATTCATTACACACAAACTGAAGTAGTTCAAGCCTTTTATTGTTTTAATATTGATGATTGTGGCATACAGCTCATGAAAACCCAAAATCCCTATCTAAAAAAATGAGCATATCATGAAAAGGTTCTCTAAACGAGCTATTAACCTAATCATCTGAATCAACTAATTAACTCTAAACATCTGCAAAAGATTCCTGAGGCTTTTAAAAACTCCCAGCCTGGTTCATTACTCAAAAAATCATGGGTAAGACTGTCGACCTGACTGTTGTCCAGAAGGCCATCACTGACACCCTCAAGCAAGAGAAAGACATTTCTGAACGAATAGGCTGTTCCCAGAGTGCTGTATCAAGGCACCTCAGTGGGAAGTCTGTGGGAAGGAAAAAGTGTGGCAGTAAACGCTGCACAACGAGAAGAGGTGACCGGGCCCTGAGGAAGATTGTGGAGAAGGACCGATTCCAGACCTTGGGGGACCTGCGGAAGCAGTGGACTGAGTCTGGAGTAGAAACATCTAGAGCCACCGTGTACAGGCGTGTGCAGGAAATGGGCTACAGGTTGCAAATTTAGCATGTCATTTGTAAATCAAGGTGCCAGAGTCTGGAGGAATACTGGGGAGAGGGAAATGCCAAAATGCCTGAAGTCCAGTGTCAAGTACCCACAGTCAGTGATGGTCTGGGGTGCCATGTCAGCTGCTGGTGTTGGTCCACTGTGTTTTATCAAGGGCAGGGTCAATGCAGCTAGCTATCAGGAGATTTTGGAGCACTTCATGCTTCCATCTGCTGAAAAGCTTTATGGAGATGAAGATTTCATTGTTCAGCACGACCTGGCACCTGCTCACAGTGCCAAAACCACTGGTAAATGGTTTACTGACCATGGTATTACTGTGCTCAATTGGCCTGCCAACTCTCCTGACCTGAACCCCATAGAGAATCTGTGGGATATTGTGAAGAGAAAGTTGAGAGACACAAGAATCTGCAAAAGGATTCCCGACCAAGTATTGAGTGCATAACTGAACATAATTATTTGAAGGTGGACTTTTTTTGTATTAAAAACACTTTTTTCTTTTATTGGTCGGATGAAATGTGCTAATTTTTTTAGATAGGGATTTTGGGTTTTCATGAGCTGTATGCCACAATCATCAATATTAAAACAATAAAAGGCTTGAACTACTTCAGTTGTGTGTAATGAATTTAAAATCTATGAAAGTCTAATGTTTATCAGTACATTACAGAAAATAATTAACTTTATCACAATATGCTAATTTGTAGAGAAGGACCTATATGTATGTATGTGTGTGTGTATATATATATATATATATATATATATATATATATATATATATATATATATATATACACACACACATACACACATACATATATATATATATATATATATATATATATATATATATATATATATATATATACAGTACAGTACAGGCCAAAAGTTTGGACACGCCTTCTTATCTATCTATCTGTGTTTTCTTTATTTTCATGACCATTTACATTGGTAGATTCTCACTGAAGGCATCAAAACTATGAATGAACACATGTGGAGTTATGTACTTAACAAAAAAAAAGGTCTCCACAGTCACCGGACCTGAACCCAATCGAGATGGTTTGGGGTGAGCTGGACTCCTTCAAGACTGTTGGAAACCATTTCAGGTGACGACCTCTTGAAGCTCATTGAGAGAATGCCAAGAGTGTGCAAAGCAGTAATCAGAGCAAAGGTTGGCTATTTTGAAGAAACTAGAATATAAAACATGTTTTTAGTTATTTCACCTTTTTTTTGTTAAGTACATAACTCCACATGTGTTCATTTATAGTTTTGATGCCTTCAGTGAGAATCTACCAATGTAAATGGTCATGAAAATAAAGAAAACACATTGAATGAGTGAAGGTGTGTCCAAACTTTTGGCCTGTACTGTACATGTATCTACATATACACATAAAGTACACACATATGCATACATGTATATACACATACACACACGTTTGTGTGAGAGGGTGGCTCAAGACTTGTGCACGATACTGTAATTCATAAAGTGCTCATTTAAATTGTTTATACATGCACTTAATTATGTTTAAACTATAATTAAAAATATTGAGATTTCTTTTTAACTGACAAAGATCTTTTCTTTCACATCGAGTGTAGCCTAGTGGACCAAATTCTACCATCAAAGACTGTCTAGACTCTCCGGTGGTACAGGTGAGCTGGAACGATGCTCAGGCTTATTGTAAGTGGAAGAAGAAGAGGCTGCCCAGTGAAGAGGAGTGGGAAATAGCTGCACGTGGAGGGCTGGATGGTAAACCACACATCAATCAGCATTGCCGAAGAGTTCTCTTTACCTAGCTGGCTCGTTGTCAATGTTTCACATCGATTCCAATCCTTTCAATGTGTGTTTCAGGAAGGACGTATCCATGGGGCAACAAGTTCCTCCAAAATCGCACCAATTTGTGGCAGGTCAGTAAAGTATGTTTAATCACAGATTGTGTGTGTGTGTGTGTACTTTTTTCATATAAATTAACATAAGTTGTACCTTGTCAAAGCTGAACATGTCAGTTAATGGGGTGTTTACTGTAGGGGTCTTTCCCAGAAGGGGACACTGCTGAAGATGGTTATCATGGCGTAGCTCCTGTAACTGCTTTTCCTCCACAGAATAATTATGGTACACCAGCATACAGTACATCACAAAACATTTAAGAAGAGAATTACTGCCGGTACAGTATTACTGTACATATATGCTTGACATGTCATGACGTGGTATGATGTGCCCTCCCAGGACTGTATGATATGTTGGGTAATGTTTGGGAATGGACGTCTACACATTTTACTTCGCGCCAGATCATGTATGTCCTGCGTGGTGCGTCATGGATCGACACAGCTGACGGATCAGCCAATCACAGGGCACGTGTTACTACACGGTCAGTACTAACTTCCTCTTACTAGTTCTTCAAACATACTGTTTATTGCTGTTTATGGCCTACTTTCTCTGTACCTTTACAAACAGACTTTTTTATTGTGGTTTGTGTTTATCTACTTCATCTATATGTTTAGAATGGGGAACACGCCAGATTCAGCCTCAGATAACTTGGGCTTTCGCTGCGCTTCGGACTTCAAGGCCAAAAAACAGACCAAGACCAAAGAAAAAACTGAGCTTTGAAGAGCTGAGGGATAAATCAATGATTATGTTGGCAATAAGATACTTTAATAATATATCTCTCCTGTGGAGACCAGAGACATTAATTATGAAAAATCATTCCACATAACACTGTGAAAATAAAAACGGCGTGTTTAACGTGCCTGTTTTTTTTTATTTATATATATTTTTTATTTTGTTCTAATTATGTATAGAACTTACATATTTAATCACTGCTAACCAGCACCAATTATTATTATTATTATTATTGCTCAAAGTCTTTCAATCTGTAATTTTGGTTACAGTGCTATACACATTGAAAATAAAAGGGGGAAAAATTATATATATATATGTGTGTATATGTAAATGTAATTTCCCACCAAATGTATAATGGAAAAGGATGTTTGAAGAATGGCAAGTTAAATTGACTCAGACATGAATGCAAAAATTGTTTCAAGGTATTATACAGTATATTTGCAGTTCAGAGAGCTGGCCCAGGGAACATTACAGAAATGCTAAGTTAATGTCAAGTTATTTTTCTGAAATCTGAATCCAACACATTCGTATCAAATGTTGTTTTATTTCTCTTTTCATGTATATTTATATCATAATAAAATCAGTGAGACATAACTGGTCCTAATTGTGGAATCGCCCATAAGTCCAGCCATCCTTCACTGTACTTTCCCCCATATGTGTAACTTATTTAAATTTCGAATAAAATTAAACTTATTAAAGTTTTCCAAACTCAGCAGTATGTATCCTAGTGAGTTATGTCTAAACAGGTGAGGGTGGCAAAAGTTATTGGCATGATCATGGTTAAAATATATTATAATATTGTGTGGACCTAATGAATCGTATAAGTGTAAAACAACAACATCAACAATAATAATAAATTGTTGGTAATTTGTGAGCCAGTGCCCTCTAGTGGCTCAGAGACAAAATTCAACTCCCATGAACCTACAGTAACCTTTGAATTTGCAGAAACTATATGAATTTGTATTGAAATCATTTTAGAGCAGCAGTGTTTTTTTTTTAACTCGTGGTGAGGAGCAAATTTATTTTTAGAACATTATTCAACTGTTTACAACTATTTGATTATTTATTAGAACTTATTCTAATCCTGCCTTTTCCACTGACACATTAGGTTCACATCAACATTATTTCCTTGCTACTTGTTTTTAAAGTTATTAAGGTTTGGATGAAATGAAAAGATCACGGAACCCCTGGCAACAACAGCTTTGAAGACATTACTCTTGTTTAATGCTTTATAGAATGATTCATTCTGTAGTGACCTTTTCGCAGTCATGTGACACAGTCTCACAGGTCCTCAAGGACGTCTCGCTCTCCTCATCAGCAATAGACAGCAGGATGAATTTGTGAGTGTTCTCAAATAGAGCTGCTCTATTTTGAGTCTGTCCTTTCTTCACCCAGTGACCGAAGATCTTAAAGGCACAGACATTGATTATCTTCTGCAGTGGTTTGATGGCATAAGGGTCACTGTAATTTACTTCTATAGTTAGTTGCAGTAGATGTGCATGGTAGCCAGTATGTTGCGGCAGATAACCTGGCAAATAATAAACTTATTTGTTCTTACTGTTCAACTGCTGAGTACGTAAGTCAAAACAACACCATTGGGGAAAAATGGAAACAAATGCTTTTATGTTGAACTCCCTGTAAGGGCTGAAATTATGGAGTTCTGCTACATCATATTGCACAGAGGATCTTTGCCCGTGTTGGTTTTTTTTTTCCCGATCCACCACCAGTAACTTGGACATCTACATGAACACTATGTTGCAGACTGCTTACAACCTGTTACAAGTGTCTTTCCACAACAGTGTGTTTCCACTTTATTTGAATTCCTTGAATTTAGGTCTGATGAGCTATTTCAGCTGATTTAATTTATATACATGCATGTAAATGGGTCATCTATTCCATTAATAAAATCATAATCAATGATTATGTTGGCAATAAGATACTTTAGTCATACATCTCTCCTGTGGAGACCAGAGACATTAATTATGAAAAATCATTCCACATAACACTGTGAAAATAAAAACAGCGTTTTTAACGTGCCTGTTTTTTTAAATTTATATATATATCTTTATATTGTTCTAATTATGTATAGAATTTACATATTTAATCACTGCTAACCAGCACCAGTTATTATTATTATTATTAGAGATGTTCCGATACCATTTTTCCCCTCCCGATACCGATTCCGATACTTGGGGCTCAGGGTATCGGCCGATACCGAGTACCGATCCGATACCTGGGTGTGTATCTGTACAGTGTATATATAGCATTTCTTTTTTTAAGTAAAATCCTACTAGCCCTGTGTAACAGGTTCGACCCTAAGTGCACAGGCGACACCATGAAACACGGACACGAGGCGAGGTCTTACAGGAAAACAGGTAATTTATTTAGAAAAATGGGTAAGGAAAGGGTTAAAGGCTCTCTGCGGTCTTTTCCACTTCAGCGGCAGGGATGTGAAGGTGGGCTTTACGCGGAAGTGAAGGTGCCGCGGGAGCTCGCGCAGCTCGTTCACACGCTCCTCTCATCACACGGAGATCAAAGGCGCCCCCCCTTTTTAAAGTCTCTGGGGCGCATCACATCGTCCCGCTCTTGTGCCACTGTCTCTCATAAAATCCACCGTGTCACAAAGTCCAGCTTCCCAACAGTCAGACCCCGAGCTACACTCCCGCTGTGTTTTATAGCGCCGGGATCATTAGCGGCGATAGCTCATGGGCCATTGCCTGATTCTGCGGCCCTGCTGGTTCACATACCTAAAGGGGGGGGGGGGCGCCTAACTAGTGAGCGAGGAGCGATATCAATTTGGGCGCACGCCCATCACAGGCGCACGCCGTGACACTCTGTAAGTAAGCTAAGCTAGCAAAACTAGCGGGCATAAATAGGTTATGTTTAGGAAAATGGTATCGGATCGGTACGTGGACTCAAATACTCGCTGATTCCGATGCCAGTTTTTTTGTGGTATCGGTAGCATTTCCGATACCAGTATCGGAATCGGAACAACCCTAATTATTATTATTATTGCTCAAAATCTTTCAATCTGTAATTTTGGTTACAGTGCTATACACATGGAAAATAAAAGGGGAAAAAATTATATATATATATGTAATTTCCCCCCAAATGTGTAATGGAAAAGGATGTTTGAAGAATGGCAAGTTAAATTGACTCAGACATGAATGCAAAAATTATTATGTTTCAAGGTATTATATAGTATATTTGCAGTTCAGAGAGCTGGCCCAGGGAACATTACAGAAATGCTAAGTTAATGTCAAGTTATTTTTCTGAAATCTGAGTCTAACACATTCGTTTCAAATGTTGTTTTATTTCTCTTTTCATGTATATTTATATCATAATAAAATCAGTGAGACATAACTGGTCCTAATTGTGGAATCGCCCATAAGTCCAGCCATGCTTCACTGTACTTTCCCCCATATGTGTAACTTATTTAAATTTCGAATAAAATTAAACTTATTAAAGTTTTCCAAACTCAGCAGTATGAATCCTAGTGAGTTATGTCTAAACAGGTGAGGGTGGCAAAAGTTATTGGCATGATCATGGTTAAAATATATTATATTGTGTGGACCTAATGAATCGTATAAGTGTAAAACAACAACAATAATAACAATAATAATAATAAATTGTAGGTAATTTGTGAGCCAGTGTCCTCTAGTGGCTCAGAGACAAAATTGAACTCTCATGAACCTAACCTTTGAATTTGCAGAAACTGTATGAATTTGTGGCGGCACGGTGGTGTAGTGGTTAACACTGTCGCCTTGCACCTCCAGGGTCCGGGTTCGGTTCCCGGCCAGGCTCGATTCCCGTCTCTGTGTGCATGGAGTTTGCATGTTCTCCCCATGCTTGGTGGGTATACTCCGGTTTCCTCCCACAGTCCAAAGACATGCAGATTAGGCTAATTGGCGTTCCCAAATTGACCATAGTGTGTGAATGTGTGTGTGTGTGTGTGTGTGCTCTGCGATGGATTGGCACGCTGTCCAGGGTATACCCTGCCTCGTGCCCTGAGTCTCCTGGGATAGGCTCCAGGTCCCTGCGACCCTAAATACAGGATAAAGCGGTATAGAAGATGAATGAATGAATGAATGTATGAATTTGTATTGAAATAATTTTATTATTGAAATATTCCATTAATAAAATTTTAAAAGCATGGTAATGTTAAGCGTTGCTACAAATCAAAACCTACCCCTGTGAATGACCTTATACTGTTTGTACACAGTATATGTATATCCCTTTACTCTTTATTTACATGCCATTCAGTTGAGTTAGTTGCTTATCTGGGCCTTTGTAACCAAGGAATTTTTAAGCAACTGAACTGTTGCACATTTTAGTTGACCACTCCTGATTATGAGGAACTAAAATTTCCAGAATTACACAATTCCTCAGCAAGTTCCTATTATGGCATTGCCAGTGCACAGCAGATACAGTGGTTAAATAACAGAAGTGACAATTGTGCAATAAAACTCTTGCATGCACTCAGACATTTTGCTGCGGAGTGTGAAGTGGCTGGGATGAAAATCAGCACTTCCAGATCTAATGCTGTGGTTCTGTTCTGTGAAAAGAAAGACCTTGCACCTTTGAGGCTGTGTTTAAGGGATCTCACTGATGATGGGGGAAGAAAAAAGCTTATTTCTCAGACCAGTTTCTATTTTATTATTGACTTATGCTCACCTAAGGTCACAATTACATGTATTGGGAATAGGATTCCTCTCACAGTTGCATGGCTTACTCTCCATGATAAAGTAGCTAGAGTGACTGTATCCTTAAGATTTCTGTCCGGTGGTCTATAGCTTATAAACACATACTGTGTACCGTTAGGCTACTCTATATTACCATATTACAATATTACTATGTGTAACTGCATTGCACATAGTATTCCGTCTTGTTGATCCCTACCAGAATAAATTGGTTACTTGAGGTAAATTATTTTAATTCGTTATCAAGGTTTAGATCTAAATACTGGACAGCAATCTAGTAGTTCATGATAAAGCCCCTTAATACTCTGGGCCATTCGGGTAGCAAAAGGGAAAGTTGTTTGCACAGTCGTTTGGGAGATTATGAGTTCCCTATTATGAGAGAAACCTAATGATGCCACAGCCATGCATGACAAGAGGAAGTATAAAGGGCACAGTTGACAATGATGTTGGCTGGGTTTGAGTGGTAGCATGCTCTCTCTTTCCATGTCAATCACAGGGACGCTAACTACTGTAGGTGTATCTCAGGTGTATGTGAGCTCATGTATGTGAAAGATGGTGGATAGCCTTTAAAGGATTCTCATTATAAGGGCAACAAAGCTAAAGTGTAGCTTGTCAAGGTTAGAGTTACCCAGACCTGCCCTTGGATCCAGACCTGGGTGGTAGTATCTGGTGCCTGTTCCACCCAGGTCATCAAGTCAGGTTCTGCCTGAAATGGTCAGCTAGAACCATTATGTGGGGGTCGCCACCTGTAAGAGGTTGGGTGGAGGTCAGGTGCAATACCAGCTGAGTAACTGAAATAAGGTGTGTCGTCTTCAGTGGACCAGAAATTTACAATGGGAACTGGCTTTGTGAAATAAAATTTAAAAAAATCACTTCACTGGTAATATGTGAGGTAAACGATATGCACTTGTCCCACCTAAAATATTGAGTATTTTTCCCTCCAGTTAAGTGACATTACTTTTACCAGAAGCCAAATTCCCATGAGAATTTTACCTTGCCAGTAAAGTGCCAGTTCACTGAAGATCACATTTTGTGTTTTAGTGGCTCTACTCCAATGGAATTGTGGTTAAGTTCCCTAAAAATCTTCCTAAAAATGTTTCTGTGAACATTGAGAAAAATGCCTAGTAGACCAAAACCATCCAGATCCTCAACTGATTATTTTATTATACAGACCTGTCACTGAGGTACTGAGGCATACAAAGTATTTCACAGTGTCTGAGCTGTCGTCCCATTCTGGAGACCTAAAGTCATATTTCCCAGCTAGGATCATTCAAACCATCAGCATCTCCTTCCTGTGCCAGAATGCCACAGCTCCAACTAAAAGAGAAGACAATGTGATAACGGAATTTTCAGAATCTTTATCTAGATAGCCGGCATGATTGGGCTCCTTGAAACACTATAATTTCATAAGCTAAGAAACCTGGTGTTCCACAAACCTCTGAGGGCAGGTATGTAATTGTAATTTTTTACACCCTTAGGTGTCTATTACATCCACTAAACATTACAATCGCCCTTTTTCTCCCTGTTTTCGAATGAGAATATAAGTACTGTACAAGCTTAATATCCCAGTTAGTGTAAGAGGAATGACTACAGAATGACTCAGCATTCAGCACATGCCCTGGTTCTATCTGGAGGGAGAAGCCAAAGTCAGTCAAGTTGACTGTCATGTCGTCATCTAACTGGCTCTCTGTGGATTACAGTATGTTGTAAGTATGAAGAAATTCCACCACCTCCAGGAGAGCATGCATGATCGTTCTGTTTCAGAACAAGGCATCTAATGAGTACTCATATGTGTGGTTAGCTTTGGCTATTATTTTCTGTAATGATTCACTGTAATGTGTTAAGAGTATTAAAACTGCAATATTTAAGCTGCTGTTGCATGACAACAAATTGCCAACACCCATCTAAACAGCCTGGTTTACAGTATTTCACTGAAAGACTCAAACAATCCTAAACCTCATCTGTAGGCGTACAGTATGTGAAATTATTGAGGATGATGTCTCTTACTCCTGAATAGTAGTTTAGGAGGGCAAGAGTTTGGGTAAAATCCGCAAAATATGCGAATGCAAGCCACATTCCACCTCCTTATGAGGTACAGTATGTGTCTGTGTGTAAAGCCAGTATTTTAACAATATTTCAGATTCCAACAATTTTTTTGTCTTAATTACTATATTAAAAGTTGAGAGAGCCAAACAGGTTCTGACATTATCCTTTTTTCACTCAGAGTCACATTCTCAGTGATGTAATTGTCAAAGAATGTAAAGTGAAAGACAATAAAGCATTTATATTATAGCTCATTATAGTTATAACTACATAATTAATTCAGGCTATTCAGTAACCGGATATATAAGAAGTGATGCACAGTGTTTGTGATATCGCTGGAAGGGAATAAGTGAAAGCTGTTCTAAGAAACAGTAACTAAATCTGTTTGTGCTATTTGTGGCTAAGGACAAATGAGAATAGATCTGGGTGCTTAACACAAATAAGAAGGGAACAAGATTTATATACATGTTTAGTTAGGAAATTAAGCATTTGTCCTACAGCTGGTATCACTTTTAAATCAGTTAATACCAAACGTGACAAGGTCACCCAGCATAAGCAAGAAATCTTTAGACAAACCACACTCAAAAATTAACACATCCTCTTGTAAGTGACACCTCATATAATTCATTCTTTCTCTATACTACTTATCTGGAAGAAACAAAACAAGCATGGGGAGTACGTGAAAACTCCATGCACGTTGACTTGAACACCAACCCTGGATGTAACAAGGTACTAGTACTAACCACTACGCTATCTAGCAACACCTGATATTAGGATTGTTAAGGCAAACAGACCAAATAAAAAGATGATCAGTATGAGTTCATTTTGAATAAGAGACTTATTGAAAACAGGACAGTCTTCATGATCACAGCATCAGTTCTTGGGATACAGTATTAGAGTTTCTCCACTGAAGCAAGGGTGAGTCTTGCGCATAAACAGTTTTTGTAAAGTGCTAATATTAATTATATCTATGCAGTTAGATGTAAGCAAAGGTCAAGTATGAGGCTGTTCAAATAGATAAACTCTTAGCATGCTCCTTTGCTGCCACAGCAACAATACACAGAAATACTGAAGTGTTTTTCGTATACAGTGAGGTCATAGCATGTATATATAGTATAGCATAGTATAGCATAGGTGCATTTCCACTATGAGAGACAGAATCTAAAAAGAAAATTCCGGAAATCACATTGTTTGATTTTTTAACAATTTATTTGTGATTTACTGTATCAAATAAGTATTTGATCACTTGCTTATCAGATTTCTGACCCTCAAATACCTGTTATTTTGCTTTTAAATAGTCCAGCTACACTCTGCTCATGATTCTAAATTAGTACCACCTGTTTGAGGTTGTTAACTGTCATAAAGACACCTGTGCACCCCACAATCAGCCAAAGTCTAAGTAGATACATGAGGTATCAATGATGCTAAGAATGGTGAAGAATCAGGTCAGAACTACATGGGAGGAGCTGGTCAATGCCCTGAAAAGAGCTGGGACCATCATTTCCAAGGCTACCATCAGTAATACATTAAGACGTCATGGTTTCAAATCTTGCATCGCATAGAAGGTTCCCCTGTTTAAGTCAGCCCATGTCCAGGCCCATCTGGATGATCTAGAGGAGCCATGAGAGAAAGTCCTGTGGTCAGATGAGAACAAAGTAGAACTTTTTGGTCTTAACTCTATTCTCCGTGTTTGGAGGAAGAAGAATGATGAGTAATAATACCATAACTACAGTGAAGCTTGGGGCTGGAAGCATCACGGTCTGGGGATGTTTTTCTGTACAGGGGACAGGACTACTCCAATATATTAAGGAGAGGATGAACGGGGCCATGTATTGTGATATATTGGGCAAAAACCTCCTTCCCTCAGTCAGAGCATTAAAGATGGGTCGTGGCTGGGTCTTCCAACATGACAATGACCCAAAGCACACAGCCAGGAAAACCAAGTAGTGGCTCCGTAAGAAGCATATGGACTATTTAAAAGCAAAATAACAGGTATTTGAGGGTCAGAAATCTGGCTGATAAGCAAGTGATCAAATACTTATTTGATACAGTAATTCACAAATAAATTGTTTAAAAAATCATACAATGTGATTTCTGGATTTTTCTTTTTAGATTCTGTCTCTCACAGTGGAAATGCACCTACTGTATGCTGAAAATTGTAGACCCCTCCATGATTTCTATGTGTGTGTGTGTGTGTGTGTCTTGGACTCAAAGCAGTCTTTCACTTGTATTTTAAGAAAGAAATAGAAAGTAGTTATGCTTTTATAAAATCCATTTATGTGTTCTGAAATTCATAATATAGTTTTAATTGCTAATAAATTAAGTGTAATTTTCAGTTTGATTAAAAGAAACTAATATACGATCTGCCGGCTAATTATTGTAATTATTTATTTTGAGCTGTTGGGATAAACAACGCTCTGTAGTTGGTGGTTTAAATAGGGCGGTCAGTGAGTTTATGGGAAAAATTCCATTCCATTTTATAAAGTCCAGATTTTAACTTGGAGTTCACAAGTTTTGAAGCAATATTAGCTGGCAGTTGAGTCATGCCACTGGACATATGTTTTTAGCAGTTAGCTAGCAACCATGTACTCAAAGCTTTTACAAACTACAAAGTTAGGGAAATTTCACCTTTGCATATCATAAGAAAATATTTAGAAACATGGATTCGAACATACTGAGAGCATAAGCTAGCTATTTCTCTGAGGTAGTGAATTTACTAGTTAGCACGTAGCTCTTGTGTCCTTTATACAGCCAGTATAATTCCACAGTGACACTGGAAAGAAAACAAAGCTTTTATAAATTATATGCTGGTAAATTATTATGAAAAGACACAGTCTACACCTCTGAAAGTACTGTAACAGTAAATACTACTGTAGGAGTTAAAACTAGACATTTTTAGCATTCCTTTTATATTTTAATCCCATATTATATTTCATATGCCCTTATCCAGAGCAACAATTTTTTTATAAATCTCATTATATATCTGAGCAGTTGAGGGTTAAGGGCCTTGCTTAGGGGTGGTGGAGGGGTTTGAAAAAGGGACCTTCTGGATTGCAGTCCAACACCTGAACCATTAAGCTACCTCTGCCCAGAAACCCTTACCTTCCAAGGTTCTTCTTAGGTTTATAATTAAGAACTCTTCTCCACCCACCGACTCTGGATTCTGGTCCTCTTTGGTGATCATGAAGATTCAGAGAGGCTGATCTGATTTAATTAGGAAATTAAAAATGTTAATACTATTGATTACATTCCATACAAGGTCCTGTTGGAAGTTACCATCTCTGCAATTGTTGGGGAATGCTGTTTTATACAGTACAATGAATGAGACACTTCTAGACATTTTAGATATCCTAAATAAGAAAATAATCCACTTTTTGATGGTAACAGCTGCTCCACTTTGTTTTGGCAACATGATTAAGGCTCAATTACTTGTCACATGTACCTTACAGCATAGTAAAATTATTATTATTATTATTATTATTATTATTATTGCATGTCCCAGTTAGCAAGATTTGATCAGACTGCAGGATCAGCCAGGATACTGCATCTCTGTAGTAGAAGAGTTTAAGGGCCTTGCACAAGGACTCAGTGGTGGAAGATTAGTGGTGCTGGGGGCTTGAACACCCAACCTTCTGATCAGTAACCCAGAGCCATAAACATTTAAGCCACCACCGTCAAGCACATAAGGTAATTACACTAGCATATCACTGATTACTGTCCTATAACAGAAAATCTTTAACTATTTACTTTAATACTCTGAAAATGTAATATACCATAATATAAATGTTGTAAATATATTCTTTTATAAACACCTATCCACTACACCCACCCAACCTCAAACAAACCACACGTAAATTTTATGAAGCATACACACTGGAAAATACACTGTTGAAAAAATGTCCTGCTAACCTAAATTCAATTATTTACCTACATAACATGATTCCTCTCATGTCCCAGGAATAGAATTTAAATGCCTTTAAAAAGAAATGCTAGAAATTAATGAATGGATGTTGTTCATCCCTTCCTGTTTGTTGTTCCTTTTCATAGTATCTGTACTTTACACTTACACCTGTAGTGCTGACATCGTTATTAAAGTACATCTAGCCCTTAGAAGCACTTTTTTTTGCATTTAGTACCCATGTGCTGAGACAATTTAGGATTAGCTAGGAAAGCTTTCACCCATGATCAATTAGGTCAGTACTTTGAAAAATGGGGACATTAAAGAAAGTCTGCTAACATACAGTATAATATTAATATTATTATTTTTTTTTTTTCTACAGCATGTAGAATGCAGCATGAAAGCTTCTTGGACAAAACAAACTTGGCGTATTTATAACATAATATATGGTATGCCAATCCCACTCTCATAAATGTGTTTATGTATGTGTATCTTGGTTACAGTCCTTATTACGTCAAGCAGATGAGATAGCCTTTGTCCCTAAGGCACAGGTGTGATTCTTTTGTATCAGGTGAGCTTTGTGTGCTGTTCTTCATGTGGGATGAGTGCTGAAAATGCATGTGCTATTTATGTCAAGAGCTGGAATAACAAGTTTTCTCTCTCACTCTGTTTCTGTGGTGCCACCCATTCAAGTTACGTCTTGCTTGCTTAGGTAGAAGCATTCGCCTGTGGTAACTTCTCAGAGTTAATGGAGAGCTTCAAGCCATATTATTCAACTCATGTGACAGAAGAAATACCAGCTGCTTTCCGAGATCCAGTTAAGACATCTCATCCTGTTGGAGATATGCATGAAACCAGTAGGGATGGTTTAGGAGGAGGTCCTGTTTCTGCGATACAGGCTGAAGCAAGCGTTCCAGATACAAACACCGAACTGCTGAGGCCAGCTCCATCCACATTTAACAAGAGAGATGAACAGCTAGAAGACATCAAAGAGAATGATAATAGCAGTGTGATGGAGCAAACTAATGGAATAGAACAACTGTGCCTGGAGTCAAAAGATCAATCTTTAAGCAAGCCTATTCGCGCATACTTAGATGAAAGTCTACCAGATCTGCTCAGGAGTGGGAGTCCACTCCGGAGACGCGTATCAAGTCCAATGTCAGACACGGTGAGACATTTAAGTATACAATTCCCTTACCTTATAACATTAATTGTATAATAGTTGATGTTATGATGTTATAATACATCGTACATGATTGTTTTTTGCTGTAAGTGACTTAGGTAGGTGCTTGAAGATGTTAAGCCATCAGGGTGGACCTAAGCTGGAAAGGATTTAAGTTCTATTTCTTTTCATTATGCAAATTCATGTTGAATATAATGGAAGAATTGAATATAAAGGAAGAACCTATCCGTGCTGCAAACTGAGACTTTTTTTTAAAGCCCAATATAAAATTGCCCAACACAATGGCTAACATTCTAACATTATTGGTGTATTGTATGCTAATGGTACTGTAGTCATATTTTATAAGCTTGTATAAAAAGGGGTCGATAGGTTTAGACTTCATTCAAAGTATGATTGGGTCATCGGAAAGGGTCCGGACCCTTACATTAATCATTAAAACTCTTCATACAACTTGAATATTGGGTATAGTTGGAAATTTGCAAGTGGATCATACAGTAGTTTAAAAAATAAAAAACAGTACATTAAAAGGATATCCATGTTAACACCTGATTTGTATGGCTACTTAATTGATCTTTTCATCACTGTAACTGTATGATGTCAAACCGATATGATAAAATTGTTTATAATACCAAAGTACCTTTGTTTATATTATTAAGTGCCAAGAATACTGTAACATATCCATGCCTGGAAGGTGGTGTAGATTTGTACCATTGTACCATTAGCTAAAAGCTAATGCTGCTAATAAGATAAATTATGCTATTACATTCTGGTATGTATTGGGATATGTTGCAAAATTGGACACAATTCGTACAATTTTCCAAAAACATCATTAACATTAAAGTATAATTAACAAAGAGTGTAATGACTACATGAAAATATACAAATGCAGCGAACCCACACCATTCCATGTCTTAGTTTTGTTCTTGATCCTATCTAGCCAGCCTAGTTTTGGTATGGGTCATGTGGGCTCACCTCAACGTAAGCAAACTTATGCAATATAAGGAAATGCTTAGTTTTTCTCACCTGGAATAACAAGATTCCACATGATGAATGTGGAAGTGCTGGGTTTCGGGTGACACCATACTGTATATCACATGAGAAGCCTACTTGCACTGAACATTAGGTCTACATTAGGTTGAGAATAGGCATTTGTTAGGATAGTGTGCATCCTATGGTCTTATCATCTGTTTGAATAAAAAATGAAAGCAGATTCTACAGATAAAGAAACAGAAAATTCCGGTGAATGGGCATTTGTTGACTTGCTTTGTGTGTGTTTGCACTGCAGTTAAAGCAGATGCGCAAGGACGTGGAACTTTCTCGGCGTAGGAGTATAAGACTGAAGGCTCAAGTGGATAAACTTCAGGAGCAGAGTCAAGATGGGCTTGTCTGGAGTCAACACAGAGAACGGGTGAGTTAGTCAGGTCCTCAAAACAATAATTTACCTAAAACTAAGAAAACTCGACTTTTATGAATATACAAATGAAAGAAGCCCTGAAGCCTAAACACACATTCACTCTTTACCTCATAGCATGGTATAAAGTGGCCTGCATTTACATTCTGTAAGTGGTATCATGCATATTTCATGATACAGTGTCTTGCCTGTTAAATGTTCAACATTGTTTTCCATTAGATTTTCTAGCATCTGATTATTTATTTCACGAATGCTACAAAAACAACGACCAAAAGTATTGAAACCAAAGTGAAATTTAGTGTTTCAATGACATTTACAATCTTTTTGAAAACAACAATAAAGATAATTCTTTCAAAGATAATATTTCATGCCATGAAGATTGTTACTATACAACAAGAAAAATTTAGACACACAATTAGACACACAAGAAGTTCACACCTGAGCTTCAGAAAATAAAAGTCCAGCCAAATGTTTGTTCCAACCATTAATTAAACCAGATTATTCTAATTCACACTTTTCAGTCTGGTAGACTTGAACTAACTAGCTGAACTTTTTTTTCTAGCGCAGGAAGCACTATAATACTGTACATATGGAGTATGTTGTCTTAATATTAACGACAACCACTGTACACATGTCAACTTTTGCATTACTCTCACATTGATTTTGTCTCCCCAAACTTGTCACTCATTCCCACCTGACTGCTTCTTTTGAGACAAGTGAAGCCAGGCAACTGAATGTTTTTGACCTGCTGCACATGTTGCATCATAGGGCATCATAAAAGAAAAAAATGCTGCCTACCCCCTTCTGCATATGCAAGCTTACTGGCGCCCACAAATGACTAGTGTTGCTGTGATCGACAAGTTAGAGAGAGAGTATGCCATCTCTCCCAGCCAGAAAGCATTGGCAATTTACATAACTCTGTTGGACTCTTGCCTATGGATGACTGAAGAATTGTAGGGATTTGAAAGTCCCAATGATAGCACAAATGAGTGTGCTACAAATACAAAGTATATTTTTTACTCAAGTAAATCAAATGAAATAAAAAAAAAATGGTGTTTATTTACAACAACAAAAATTATATATATATATGTATATAGGACCAATTTTATTCTTGCATTTTATTTTTTACTCTGCTGAGTTTCAAGGGATACACTGAACATGTTATTATATAAAAAATAAACTATTTCCTAATCTCTAGGTGACCGAGGAGATTCAGTCCATTGTAAAGCTCCTGATCCCACTGACTGATTCAGAGACAACAGCAGATTTGCCCTCCGACGGCAACTCACTGGATAATGCGCTGACTCAGTTGAAGACTGTTGCGCGTACACTCGCTCTCAACCACACATCTCAGGTAAATATTCACCATCCTTATAATTTTATCTCATTACTCTCAGCAACTGGCAGCATGCTGGTGTAGTGGTTAGCACTGTGGACTCCCACCTTCAGGTCTATGTTATATCTGAAGTTTGCATGTTCTGGTGGGTTGGTGGCTTTTTTCCCACAGTCCAAAGACATAAATATTTGGGTAATTGCTCATAGCATGTGAGTGTGCTTACGGACTGGTATGCAATCCAGGTTGTATACTGCCCCAAATCCCCTAGGATAGACTCCAGTATAAATGATGAGTGTGTGAGTGATCTCAAACTTGTCCATTAACCCTGAAATCAGATTTCTTATATATATATATTGTGATGTACAATAACACCAAATGGACAAAATGCTCATTTAATGATAGTAAATATTCATTCGGTAATAATAAATTTGCTATTATTATACAACATAAGGATAACCCAACATTTTATACATGTTGTATAAAATGCCGAAATCAGATTTCAAGGTAGCTAGCTGTTTCTAACAGGACAATCAAAGTTAAGACATTTGGATGGAGTACTTAAATTTCATTTAATTCATAGGGAACAGCTAAAAATGGGATGACAGACGATGTCGGCGTATTACAACAAGCTCTACGTGACCGAGATGATGCTCTTGCAAAGTAAGTGTGTCGTTTTTAAAGTAAGGAAAAGAAATCATCAATCCCCAGAAACTCCTGGAAATTAATTTTGAAATACAGTATTTTTATTTGTAATAAGTCTGTCTAACATTTGCACTTTGGCACAAATTGAACCTGATAGGAAAAAAGCCATGGAGACAGAGCTCCTGAAATGCAAGACAGAACTGATGTCATTGAACAATCAGCTCCTGGAGGCGGTGCAGCGGCGACTAGAGATGGCTGTCGAGCTGGAGGCCTGGAAGGTGAGTTTAGTGTTACAGTCACAATTCTTTCACTATGAACATTACATTGAATATATACAGTATATATATATATATATATACACACACTTCCGTTCAAAAGTTTGGGGTCACTTTCTCGTTCCGGATTTAAATTTTTTTCTTCATTGTAAAAGAATGCTGAAGGCGTCCAAAAAATGCATTAATCTCCTTTGAACAGTTGATATTGAGATGTGTCTGCTACTTCTGCTCTGTAAAGACTTCATAACGCCTCTAATCTGAGGTGCTGTTAATTGGTCATTTTTCAGGCTGATAACTCTAAATGAACTTCTCGTCTGCGGCAGAGGTAGGTTTTGGTCTCGTCCTCCTGGGACGGCCTTCATGAGAGCCAGTTTCATTATGGTGCTTGATGGATTCTGCAAACGCACTTGACAATACTGTTCTTGCAAGAACTATTACAGAAAGGCTGACCTCTGTGTCTTAAAATAACAACTAACTGTTGTTTTTCTTGTTGTTACGTAATGACCTAATTCCATATGTGTTATTTTATAGTTTTGAAATCCCCAGTATTGTTGTAGAATGTAGAAAATAAATCACTAAACAAAAACAAAGAAATTTGCAAGTGACCCTAAACTTTTTAATAGTAGTGTGTATGTATGTGTGTACTGTATATATATATATATATATATATATATATATATATATATATATATATATATATATTAGTTTAATTAGAACAACCTACTGTATGTCATTTAATAAAAAATGTTATGAACACTTTTGCATTACTTTTTCGTAACAGTTAAAACATAGAACACATAAGATTCCACATAATCAGTGTATCAGCAAAATACGGGTGTATTTTTACTGCTTCTAAGGGTGTTTTTTTTTTAATGCTTTTTGTTGATCTTGCAGACTAATTTAGTAAGCTTGCGTTCCTGACAGTTGGTTTCTAGGAGGGACCATTATTAAAAGTGAATGATAAAGAGTTCAGGTTCTACAACATACCATAAATAGTACTGAATAGACGTAGGTGAAAGGGTGTGTGTGGGTGTGAGTGTGAGTGTTCTACACTCTCTCTTTTTGTCTGCAGTTTAATAGATGTTTTTAAAGACTTGCTTGATTTAAGACTAAATTGAAATTGAAAAGGGTACTTCGGTTTCCTCCCACAGTCCAAAGACATGCAGATTAGACTAATTGGCGTTCCCAAATTGACCATAGTGTGTGAATGAGTGTGTGAATGAGTGTGTGTGTGTGTGTGTGTGTGCTCTGCGATGGATTGGCACGCTGTCCAGGGTATACCCTGCCTCGTGACCTGAGTCTCCTGGGATAGGCTCCAGGTCACCATGACCCTAAATACAGGATAAAGCGGTATAGAAGATGAATGAATGAATGAATGAAATTGAAGAGATTGTAAGATTCTATCAGTTATGGAAGTTGCCCTGGATAAGAATTTCCGCAAGTGTGTATTAAATCATAAAAACTCACACAAGAACAGAAATTAGGTCACTGGTATGTGTAACTGTGTCTCTGCAGGAGGGCACTCCGATAATGCATTTCCACACCTTACACTCACTGTTTCACTCCTCCAACAAACACACTGTTTCATGTCTATGTAAATGATCTCCTGTTTTTACAGTGTATGAGCACACAGTATGGGAAAAAATGTATTTTGCTTGTTTATGCCTGGGCCAACCAGTCCTACATATCTGTGTATCTAAAAATTACTGAAAGTTTACATAATTCTGTACTTTACCTTCATACAATTCTAACAGGATGATGTGCAGACCATCCTTCACCACCAGCTCCTGAGTCAGCAGCAGGCAGAACAGACCCAGAAGAAGTCCAGAGGTTTTGGCGTACTGCGACGCTCCAAACAGCCTAGTCCACTCCAGTCTCCAGTACTGAGTCGGGCATCGTCTCCTGCCTCTCGTTCCCCTAACACACCTGTGGCCCAGCGCTGGAAAGACAGACTGATACGAGGACGTGCCAGTCAGCCTTCTTCTCCAGTCCTCAGCCAGCCAGAAAGCCCGTTCCAAGTGGATTCTTCTGGCAGCAGCAAGGACGATAGTTTCCAATCGGTCTCTCTTGACTAAGCGTTACTTGATATTGGTATTATAGGCTACACAACTGTCTAAAAAACTTGAAGGTGTCAACTGCTGCTGATTTCTCATGAGTGTGTTTTGGGAGTACAAAATTTATCTACAGATTAGCTTGTGTGTTACTTGGTGACATATTCCCAAAAACCGCTATGCACAAATTCTTTTGTTGTAAATTATACAGTATATACTTTTTAATGATGTAGAGAATAAAATGATTTTTATCTATAGAAACAATCAGTGTGCTGCTGTTGTTGTTGGTCTGTCGGCTGCTCCCGGCAAGGGGTCGCCACAGTGGACCATCTGGTCCACACATACAAGTTTGGCACTGGTTTTACACCGGATGCCCTTCCTGACGCACCCCTCCCATTTTAAACGGGCTTGGGACAGACACTGCATCCAGCACTCACATTAATTTTCACTTTAAAGCATAATATATATATATATATATATATATATATATATATATATATATATATATATATATATATATATATATATATATAATGAAAATGAGGCAAATGAATGTCCACTACAAACAGGTTCTCCCCCTGACTTTTTGTAGATTGATATTTTCCTCATTTTTGATGTGCTATATTGACATCTGAACCTCATGTTCACAAAATAGAGACCAGATATTGGGCATGCTTGTAGATCCTACTGCATGGGGCGATCCACATGAGAAAAAGTCCAACAAGACCAGTTGGTGAGTGAAATGGACAGGAGGCATTCCACGAGTGGTGAATAAGCATAACAGCACTAGGATGTTTAACAGGTTTTCTAACAATCATTAATTACACAGAGTAATTGTTAATAACACTGCCTACCAAAACCCACATTCAAACCCAGTCACGGAAGCACATTCAGCAAGAAAACACACTTGATAGCATTATGTTATCTCAAACAACACTGTCTCCTTACTGAATGCATATAAGGCAAGGCAAGTTTATTTGTATGGCACATTTCATACACAATGGTAATTCAAAGTGCTTTACATAGAAGAAAAGAAAATAATCATAAAATGAAATAAAATAAACGCACAGCTAAACAGATGAGTTTTGAGTCTAGATTTAAATGTGACTAATGTTTTAGCACATCTGATCTCTTCTGGAAGCTGGTTCCAGCTACGGGCAGCATAATAGCTAAAAGCTGACTCCCCTTGTCTAGTGTGAACCCTTGGTATTTCTAACTGACTCGATCCTAACGATCTAAGTGGTCTGTTAGGTTTATATTCAATGAGCATATCTGAAATGTATTTACTGTAGGTCCTAGGTCATTACGTGATTTATAAACAAGTAAAAGTACTTTAAAATCTATCCTAAATGTTACAGGAAGTCAGTGTAAGGGTCTGAGGACTGGTGTGATGTGCTCAGATTTTCTGGTTCTAGTTAGAATTCTGGCAGCAGCGTTCTGGATGAGCTGCAGCTGTCTAATGGTCTTCTTGGGGAGGCCGGTGAGGAGACCATTACAATAATCTACCCTGCTGGTGATAAAGGCATGGACAAGTTTCTCCAGGTCTTGATTGGAAACAAAACATCTAATTCTTGCAATGTTTTTGAGATGATAATATGCTGATTTAGTTACTGCTTTGAGATGACTACTGAAACTAAGGTCTGTCTTCAGAATCACCCCAAGATTCTTGACTTGATTTTTAGTTATCTGACCCCTAGAGTGAAGGTATGCATTCACCTTCAGAACTTCATCTACAGTATGTTTCCAAATGCAATGACCTCAGTCTCAGTCTGACCTCATTTCTCCTTATTTAATTGAAGAAAATTCTGGCACATCCAACTGTTAATTTCATCAATGCATTGGCAGAGGGAGTCTATGGGGCTGAATTCATTTGGAGATAAGGCTAGATAAAGCTGGGTATCATCAGCATAGCTGTGATAGGCAATTTGGTTCTTTCTCATTATCTGACTTAGAGGGAGCATACAGTATACAGGCTAAACAGGAGTTGTGCAAGAATGGAGCCTTGTGGGACTCATGGACGTCCACTTGGACTTGTGCTCTCCTATACCCACATAATAACCTCTCCCTTATAAGTATGACCTGAACCATTTGAGTACCATCCCAGAAAGCCCGACCAAGTTTTCCAGTCTTTCTATTAGTATGTTATGATCGACAGTGTCAAACGCAGCGCTAAGATCTAGCAGTACCAACACTGATATTTTGCCGGAGTCCGAATTTATATGAATATCATTTATTATCTTTATGAGCGCTATCTCTGTACTGTGATGCGCTCGGAAACCATTTGCGTTTAAGTGGTTGTTCACCTGATGAAAAACAACCTTTTCAATAACCTTACCTATAAAAGGAAGATTTGATATTGGTCTGTAGTTATTTAATACGGAGTTATCAAGATTATTCTTTTTTAGAAGTGGCTTTACAACTGTAGTTTTCAGAGAGTTTGGAAAAGTCCCAGAGAGAAGTGAGGTGTTCACCACTTCTAATAGATCTGTTTCCAAACTTTTGAGAAAAGATGTAGGAAGCGTGTCAAGGTCGCAGGTTGACAATTTGAGGTGTTGTACTGTTTATTTCAAGATTTTGCTATCAATTGCTTGAAAGACAGACATAGTAACTGTTTTGTGAGGTTGTGTTCTCATTAATGCATCTTTTTCTGACAGACACAGATCTAGATTCGGTGGTAACAGAGATCAATATATCAAAGAAAATACAGAAATGATCAGATAGTGCTACGTCCTTTATAATAATGGATGAAATGTTTAGACCTTTACTGATGAGTAAGTCCAGAGGTGTCAAGTAACGAAGTACAAATACTAGAAATTTTGGGTATCTATACTTTACTGGAGTAATTATTTTTTTGCCAACTTTTTACTTCTACTCCTTACATTTTTAAGCAATTATCTGTACTTTCTACTCCTTACATTTTAAAAATAGCCTCGTTACTCTATTTTTATGATCAGAACGCGCAACCCCCCCGGACGCATGATAAGAACTCGCACAACGCCCCCCCCCCCCTTGCATGATTGGAAAGCGAGACCTTAATGCTTTTGTCGCACCTCACGGTACTTTTACTTTTATACTTTAAGTAGTTTTGAAACCAGTACTTTTAAACTTTTACTTAAGTAAAAAGCTTGGGTTGATACTTCAACTTCTAAAGAAGTATTTTTGAACCCTAGTATCTATACTTCTACTCAAGTAATGAATGTGAATACTTTTGACACCACTGAGTAAGTCTAGAGTGTGTCCACGATTATGTGTGGGCCCATGCACATGCTGAATCAGGTCAAAAGTTTTTAAAACACTAATCATTTCTTTTGTAATATTGATCTCTGCATTATCAAAAGTCCCCTGCTATGGCAAAACAGTCAAACTCTGAGGAAATCATTGATAGCAGTTCTGTAAACTCTTCAATGAAGTCTGGAGAGTATTTTGGAGGTCTGTAAATAATGATGAACAAAATACGTGGAGCACCTTTCAGCAAAATCCCTAGATATTCAAAAGACAAATATTGACCAAATGACACTTGCTCTCACAGGAGGGGGAGGACGAGCTGGGCCCACAGGCCTTGGTGGTGGTGGGGCTCGCTGTTTTTTAGTTGCCATCTGGGGGCTTGCAGCAAAAGAGTCGAAGAGTTTGGTCCCGGTATACACCAGTTCCTCCATCTTCTGTGAGAAGCTTAGAAGTGGAGAATCTGGAGACAGGGATGCTGTGTCTGGTGAAATGGGTTCCGATTCTAGTGTTTCCGGTGGCTGTAGTATATTGTCCTGAATTTCCTGGCAGTTTTCCAGAAGGTTATCTTGAAGATGATGTAGTATGTCACAGTCTGTCTGTGATGAGCTTTGTGGGTAGAACTGAGCCGGGATGTCCATGAGCAGTGGTTGTTTTGGCTGTCTGGTGTTATCAGTGTCCTTGAGGGATTCTTTAGCCACATGATGACTCGAAAACTGTCTGTGGTCACTCATACTTTGTCCAGGCATACATGTGCCTTTCAAGTTGAGAGGATTTGCACACTCTGCTGAAGGATGATGAAGGGAGAAAAAAATATTTTCCTTTAGCGCCCTTGCACCGAGTTTGTTTGGGTGGAGACCATCCAGTTTGAACAGTTGTCTATGGCCCCAGAAAAGATTAACACAGGATTAAGCGGTATAGAAAATGAATGAATGAATGAATGAATGTTTTGTTTGAGCACTGTGCTGATCTGCTGAAGTAGAAGAAAAAAACAAAGAAAAGTACAGATACAGTACAAGAAACTAAGCGAGCAAAGCGCAGAGCAGTAAGCAGGAACGTCCAAACGGTAGCGAAGCCGGAAGAGGAAGTCATTCTGAATTTCCTCTGAACCGTCCATGTTGTACTGATCAGCTACTTTGAACTACAAATTGAACTAGCTTCTAACACAAGGCTGGATTCCTCTCTAACCCCTAATCAAGGCACTACTTAAAATGTGGAACAAGTGATTCTACACCCTTGTGCCCTGGCTTTCCATTTCATGCTATTCAACCCTGGAAGTTAGCTGATATTTTAAAGTCGAATAATCGGAAATATAACCTAAATCTCAGGACCTATTGTTTATTCTTTTCACCTATGGCTACATAGTACTGCTAAGACTTTAATTTCACCCGTTAATAACACTAAATGTCGATCACTCTTAGTCACCAGCTCCGCCAGGCACAGAAGATTGTGTTGGTGGGGCCAAATAATTAGTTAAATAAACAAACATTAATCTGTTGACAGTAGGTGTTTGTGGAACTGTTGCATAAGTGCCCAAATGCTTAAGACGTCACAGCCATACAGATATTCAGTGTAACAGCACTCCCTCTCTTGTGTGATATTGCTTTTAAAAAAAGTATACAGTAAATGACATGACACCATCAATGTTCTCAAAACCTGTATATTTATTTAGTTGGGCACACACTCACATTAAAAAATTAAAATAAAACAATCAGCATGCAATGACAACATCCTCACAAATCGACTTCAAGTTTTATAAGATAACACAAAAATTAAATAACACCAAAACATTAACAGTAACAGGATCACTTCACCTGCGCAAATAAGCGTCGGTGCAAGAGTTTGGCCCCAAGTATCGCTTTTTGCAATGACAGTGCAGCGATTCTGTGCAGCATCTCATTCTACATCTCTGGATTAATTGTATACATCAATTATGAACATGAACCAGAAAGTTAAAGGTCCTCATTTGTCAGATTTAATAAACTTGACAAACTATAACGCAAGTATTATGTTCTATATTACATTCTGTTTGTGGTACACTCAGCCACGAATGAAAGAACCATATACATCCATATACTGTACAGTATAAGTGTAATGTATTGTGCTTTAAATACTGGTTACAAAAAAAAGCACAAAAAAAACTAACTAATCAGTTAGATGATGAACCATAGTAATGCACACAAGACATCAACAACAAGACATTTATGTGAGAACATAATCCATGATTAAATTTATCCACCAGGACCATGAGCTCTGGTCTCTAATGTTCCACACAAACAAAGCATTTCAAGTATTTCACCAATTACACAACTAATATCTTATACGTTATGAGTATTACATGGCAATGAAAATGACTGAAAGGGAAATGTCAATTTGTTCCTGAAATGGAATGGATACAATCGATTAAAGCTGCTTTGTTAAGAAAAGTCCACAGCTTTAGTAATGTGTAAAGGCAAAGCATTCGGTCATCAAAACACACAATCAAAAAAAGATTGTTCGCACTTCATATAGGCTTTAAAGAAAGAATCATTATACATCTTTCAAAATAAAAATCCATTATAGTGCTAGTTATATATTACTTTGCTACAAAAAATATTTGGGAAAATACACATTTGCTAGTTAATTTACACACTCGAAATACAACCCATCTACTACATACACCTGGCAGTTTAAGTACTTACTACAGTGTTTAACCATGATCCATCTACACGGTTATCACATACTGTATGTGGACTTCAATCTGGGAAAACACACCAAACATTTGGTGTTTAATTCTGCAGCATGTTTTATATATTCCATATATTTTCTAATATTTCTAAACATACAGTATACTGTAGGATTACACTAGAGAGTTACAAACAACTAACAGCCATAAAATATAACTATTTACTTCTGATTAATTCATGAATATCTTTAATATAGTTATATACAATGCATTTTAGTCACAAAAGACATAGACACATCCATGACGACTTACAGGTGGCCACACACAGTGCTATGGGACCTGATGAAGAAATATTTTCTGAGTATAATAACCGGCAGCATAGCTCTTAGAAATTAAAGGATTTTATTTACATAAAGTATGGTACTTTTGGTTAAAAGATCAGTTCAGACACAACTCAGGTTTAAACAATTTTCCCTAAGATAGTGAAGTCAGTTTGAAGACTTGAGGCAGAAATAGACAAGTGTGCAAGCGTGGACAAATGATGAAAATTTTTGTAGCTAATTACTAGACACATAAAAGCTCCAGTGTGCTGCCAAGTACTAGTTATGTGCTTGGAAACCTAACTGGCCAGTTTAAAAAGACCATGACCATCTCGTTAAATTTTGTAATGTATTATTATTGATTAGGCTAAACAAACCAAAAAGAATGTTTATTTAGCACTTGTAAAATCAAAGAAGTGTCACCAAATTGTTGTTAAGCATTTCGGCAAACGGCTGTGCTGATCATGCCTAACATCACAAGTTAAAAAAATGATAAAAATGTTTGAAATGTAATGTTTGAAAGGTGCTAGCCTTAAACATATAGAAACATTTGCACTGCATTGATTTGTTTTGTAAACGTTTCCATATACTGTACCAGCATGATCCTAAAAACACTGTCAGTTCATCAATGTGCATGATCCTAACCTGGCGTCTGTAAACTATATTTAATCCAACCATGGATTAAGAGGAAAATTGTGTAAATTCAATCTTTTGCAAAGCTCTGAACTTTCACCTTAACACATAACAATATTCCATTCTTATGACTACCAAAGTAAACAAGCAAGCCCAGAACTGAAACCTCTACTTAAACAAATTTCACAAAATTCACAAGACGGCCAGAACTGGCAGTGCATCCAAAAACTAGCTCTAGAACAAGATGTCTAGATGTCTGCTGCAGTAGTGGTAGTCTTAGGGCTTGTGTACTACAGTGAGGGGTTCATGTACAATTTAAAACAGTGCCAAAAAGACAGGCCACTATTGCATAGGCATCTTTAGACATTCGATTAAATTAATTAAAACTAAACACATTATGAAATGTTATCTGAAATTAACAATAAAGCAAAGTGTCGAAACACAGAGAAAGACAAGATCAGGAAAGGAAGCGTTTAACTTTTTTTTTCTTAAGGAAGATTAGGAAGATTGACACCTACAGTTGGCTGTAATGCAACTTACTGAGTTCCAACCACTCTTAAGCAACAAAGGAGACCAGCTAACCATCCGATAATTCAGTGTGACTGAGTGTTAAAACTGCATGGACAGTACTGTGCAATTGTCAAAGGCATCCTACAGTTGTAATAAAATTTTGTCTTACATGGCCACTTCACTGACCATTTTTCTTTCTTTATTGACCAGTAAGGTAAAAAAAAAATCCATATAATGTTTAACTT
Organism: Channallabes apus; assembly: GCA_030522415.1. Lineage (NCBI taxonomy): Eukaryota > Metazoa > Chordata > Actinopteri > Siluriformes > Clariidae > Channallabes > Channallabes apus. The sequence goes on from CM060125.1 coordinate 11,009,641, forward strand.
TATAATTATTAATTATTATACAATATTTATGTGGCAACCTGGGAAAACCCAAGATCTGGGTTTAAGAATTATTATAATACTCATATCAATATCACCGAAGGTAATTTTATAGCATTTACAGTGATTTGTACTTTTGCACAGTACTGCATGTGTATTAAAAAGTCATGGACAAAAGATTTCTCTATAATGGAACTAAAACAAGGTTAACCTACGGACTAATTCCGCCTGGGGACTAGGACTGCACGAATGTGACAAGAGAACTGATGAAGTCCAGAGGCTTGTCAGCATGGATCCAGTGACCGGCATCAGGGATGTACTGGATATCTGCATACGGAAAGAGCCGCTGGATTTCAGGGTAATCCTCTGAGCTGGAGAGATGGAGAAAGAAAAAGTACATTAAATATCAAATGTTCTGAGAGGATTAGTTTCCCAGACTGAAACATGTTTCTTAAATAAAATATATCCGTGTCTCTTCCACAATAAACGAACCTCAAATTGCCATGCAGTAAATTAAATACAGTAAGTCTGAGCACATTCAAACCTACTCTAATTTACATAAGGAAAAAATACTAGGGCTGCAACTAACGATTATTTTAATAATCAATTAATCTATGGATTTTTTTTTTCAGTTAATCGATGAATCAGATAAAAAAAAAAAAAAGAAGAAAAGCATTAATTTCCAACCCCTTATTCAAAAACATAACTAAAATCTCTAGAAAGTGCACAAACATGTTGCTCCTTAGTTATAATAATAATAATAATAAAATAAAGTAAAAATGGACTAACACAAAAAACAGACATGTATACTTTACATCTGCCAAATATATACAGTGGAACCTTGGATTACGAGCATAATTAGTTCCGGAAGCGCGTTCATATTCCAAAATCATAAACCAAATTAAAATTTTAAAACACACTCACGGAATCACTGCTGTAAAGTAAAAATAAAACAAATTTATCTGTACTTTACCTTTGAAAATAATTGCGACAGAGAAGTGTTTCTGTGTAGAGCAGAGAGAAAGTGTGTGTGTGTGTGTGTGTCTGTGAAGGAGAAAGTAGGAGGGGTCTAAGGGGCTAAGCCTTGAGCAGGGAGAGAAAATGGATTTTTAAACAAACAAATCTCTAATTAAGAAGAAGAAGAATAGAAGAAGAATATTCAATTATTTATCACATGTACTTTACAGCACAATGAAATGTCTTCTTCGCATATCCCAATTAAGAAACTGGGGTCAGAGCGCAGGGTCAGCCAGCTTACAGTGCCCCTGGAGCAGATAGGGTTAAGGGCCTTGCTCAAGGGCTCAACAGTGGCAATTTCGTGATGCTGGGGCTCGAACCCCCAACCTTCCAATCAGTAACCCAGTAACCCACAGCCTTAACCGACTGAGCCACTACTGCCCCTCTTGAGACTTGCTTCTGCTTTACACACGCACTGTACACACATGCATACAGGCACAAAATAAAATATGTTTTTACACACACACACACACACACACACACACACACACACACACACACACACACACACAAGTAGTCACAGTGTTATAGTAAAAAGTACACGCGTGCACGGATGTTGATTATACCAGTAAGAGATGAGCACTAAGACCCAGCAGGGGAGACGATTACCTGATTACAGATTTCTCTGCCTCTGCCATGTATCTTTCCTCTACCCCCGCTCTTTTTTATTTTTTTGCGCCGCCCTGTCTATGAGGCGCTGAACTCTACTAGCATCAGTGCGCGAGACCAAGTGTGTTCACTCCCCTCCGCGCTCAACTAATTTTTTTTTAATAATCAAATGTCTCCGCTTCGTGCGACACAACAAATTGATTATGAAATCCGTTGCCAACTCTTTTAGTAATTGATTTTTATCGATTAGTTGTTGCAGCCCTAAAAATTAAGGTTTGGCAATTTAAGAGCCAATTTTCAATAAAACTAAGGTGCTGTTACCTGAGGTATTCAGAGTTACTGCCGCCCAGAAAGAGTGTCGGACCATCATAGGTTGTGTTAAACTCTGGGAAACCCATGAGATCCATCAGGTGATTTGAGATGGCCTCCAAATTTATTCTCCAGGCATAGTGTCCATTCTGCTCTATCAGATTAGTGAGGAGGAAATGCCGGACTGAGTGTTCCTGTGCATAAGGCAAGAAACAAGAGATTATACAATATATACTCACATACCTACTACCCACCATGCATGTTAAGACTAATAATCAATACTCATAAAACATAAAACTAAGTTATATATAATTTTTTATAGAATATTATGTGCTTTAAACCGGGAACACGGTCATGCTTTTTTCACGTCTGAAACACTGGCCTCCAAGGAACTTCTTTATTGGCCCAGACATGTGCAAATGGCTTGGAACGAGGTCAGGGGTGTACAGGGGATGTGGCAATAACTTCCAGCCGAGTTCCTGTATGGTGCAAGTATTGTGCAAGTGGAGAATTTACTTTCCCACCTTGGTAGACGAACCAGGCTGTATTTTTCATTAAAAGAAAGCATAACTAAAGGAGTTCCTGGGAGGTTTAGACATGAAGCAAGTAGTCCGATCCTGGTTCCGGCATGCGGAAAAAACTTTCTACCTTGATGGCATCCAAGCACTAGTAAAATCCTGGGATAAGTGCATTAGCGTAGCAGGGGAATATATAGAAAAATAAAAGGAGCATACCATGCTCATAACTGTGTTCTGTTATTCTGCACTATGAAAAGTCCCGGTCTGACTCGAATGGCCCTCGTAGTAGTAATAATGTTGTTGTTGGGGTCGCCACAGCAGAATATCCAGTCTGTACTACAGGTTTTTACGCCAGATGCCCTAACTGACGCAACCCTCCCATTTTATCCGGGCTTGGGACCGGCACTGCATCCAGTGGCTGGGGTTTGGGCACTGGCTGGGAATCAAACCCGGGCCTTCTGCATGGCAGGCGAAACACCTACCACTGAGCCACCAGTGCCCTTTAGTAATAATAATAATAATAATAATAATTTATATAATAGACTAACATAATGAGGCACATTACACAATTAAATAATTAAAACCTTAAAATAAAGTGTACCAAGAATTGTACAAAGAAATGTACAAAGAATGTACCAAGAGATTTATGCATTTTAAGTACAGACACAAAAAAACAAAACAAAAGACTACATGTTCACAAAGCAGATCAAGCAACGGGACCCACAATCTTGCATGCTTACTTTAACATGATTTCGTAGCTGATCTTCAGCCAATCTGCGCGCAGTTGACCGTGGAATGCTGCTAGGTACCTTCACCTCCTTCATAGCCTCGATATAGCCTTTCATAAATATACGACCTGATGTCGGAACAGGACTGATGTCTACCACGACGAGCCGCTCCACCAAACTGGGCTGCCATTCATGAAAAAGTTAAAATAAGAACAAAAGGTTTGACTTCTGTCTTTACGATTAAAACACATAGCCAATTTAGAAAATACCTGTGACAATGCTGTAGTCATTGCAGTTTTGCCACCCATGCTGTGCCCGATGAGAATACACTTTCCAATGTGCAGCTGGTTAAGCAGATGCTTCAGATCATTAGTCATTGCCTCGTAAGTCAAATCCGGGCTGTGTGCGCTATGGCCGTGGTTACGAGCATCTACTGTCAGCACCTGACTGGACAAGGTACAGTTAGGACACGAGCAGGCATAACAACCATGCTTCAAACTGGAGCATGGAATCAATACTACTGTTCTTTTTTATACCACAGTATTGTTAAATTCTTGAATCTGCTATTAGAATGTGTTGATTAATTTTCTAGATTAGCCCGAGCAGCCCGGAAAATAGTGCTGGTTGTAATTTAAATCACATGCTTATATTAAAGAGTGTATTCTAATGTGGTACCATTTCTAAAGGTCCCGCTCATTCACAGGAACGTGTACAGCACATACTCCACTTTAATTAATAACAAATCAAGAACAAAAAATTTTTAAAGGCAAAATTTAACAGTGTTAAAAATATTATGAGTTTTATTAATAAATAAAGAAAATCCTTGCAAGTTGCAGTGGTATAAAAGAAATAAAGCACTTCACGACATGAAAAATAAGAATCAACTTTAGGTAATTTGGTAATTGAGTTTTGCATCAAATAATGTCACACCACTCCTTCATTGGTTATTTTCTCAAATCAGAAAACTATGCAGTGTTATGTTCCTGACAAAATAGAGGAAATTTTCTTATCAAACTGTCAGCATGTAAGAAAATCGTGTCCTCTCCCGTACCTTTCGGCCTGTCCTCTGCACCAGAGACTTCGCTATTGCGTGGAAGTTTGATTTGCTGCCAAACAAGCCATGCAGAAAGACAAGTGGAACGCCATCTTCTTTCCCGTCGTACACATCGTAACTTAGGGTAACAGGGCTAGAACAGAACATACAGTATTATTACTATGATTGAGTAACTCGCAAACAAACTGAATATGATCTGACGATGGGCAATTTCAGTCTTCTATATTGTATATGTGACAGGCACTTAAAAAGTGCCTCAGCACCTGCACAAGCATTGTGTGCCTCAACAACAATCAAATTAGGGTTGTTCCGATTCCGATACTGGTATCGGAAATGCTGCCGATACCACAAAAAAAGCTGGCATCGGAATCGGCGAGTATTTGAGTCCACGTACCGATCCGATACCATTTTCCTAAACATAGCCTATTTATGCCTGCTAGCTTTGCTAGCTTAGTTTACTTACAGAGTGTCACGGCGTGCGCCTGTGATGGGCGTGCGCCCAAATTGATATCGCTCCTCCGAAGCTCACTAGTTAGGCGGCCTCCCCACCCTTTAGGTATGTGAAGTAGCAGGGCCGCAGAATCAGGCAACGGCCCATGAGCTATCGGCGCTATAAAACACAGCGGGGAGTGTAGCTCGGGGTCTGACTGTTGGGAAGCTGGACTTTGCGACGCGGTGGATTTTATGAGAGACGGTGGCACAAGAGCGGGGCGATGTGATGCGCCCCAGAGACTTAAAAAAGGGGGGCGCCTTTGATCTCTGCGAGAGGAGCGCGTGAACGAGCTGCACGAGCTCCCGCGGCACCTTCACTTCCGCGTAGAGCCCGCCTTCGCATCCCTGCCGCCGAAGGGGAAAAACCGCAGAGAGCCTTTAACCCTTTCCTTACCCATGTTTCTAAATAAATTACCCTTTTTCCTGTAAGACCTTGCCTCGTGTCCGTGTTTCATGGTGTCGCCCGTGCACTTAGGGTCGAACCCGTTACACAGGGCTAGTAATATTTTACTTAAAAAAGAAATTATATATATATATATATATATATATATATATATATATATATATATATATTTGTTTATGTATGTATGTATGTGTGTATATGTATGTGTGTATATATATTATGTATGTGTGTGTATATATATATATATATATATATATATATATATATATATATATATATATATATGCACACACACACACACACACACACACACAGTACAGATACACACCCAGGTATCGGATCGGTACTCGGTATCGGCCGATACCCTGAGCCCAAGTATCGGAATCGGTATCAGGAGGGAAAAAATTGTATCGGAACATCTCTAAATCAAATATGAACATATATTAGAACTAAACATATTTATCATAACTAGTGACAGGATAATACATCTTTAACAAATGCCTTTAAAAAAACTGCTTGCAGAAGACATCATGTGACATACAAGAAAACACCTAAATAAAAAAATGTCAGTATAAATTTGCTGTTAAGGAATAACTGATCCAACACAAAGTGTGTTATACAATGTTTTAACTGCTCATGGTTTACTAAAAACAAAAACAAAACATGATCAAATAATAATATGAGCAGTCAGGAACTACTTGCTGGAAGTGACAACTCAGACTGGTGGTAGCTTATGGGTAATTCTGCAATCATGTGCAGGAATAAAGAACATTTTGAAATTTAACCATTTTACAAATCAGTGGTTTGTTGTTTAAATGGCCTTCATTTTTGCTGTTGCTTGATGTGTCTCTGAATGCGCAAAATTCACAAAAGTGTACAGCATGTCCATACATTTTACAGGCCTGAATTGTTTTTTAAATTCATACCGACATTGTCTTTTCATGTTTCTTATAATCTCTTCCGTTGGTGTATTTGATATTGTGAATGCATGTTTTGCTGACTGACACAGATCTTACATGTGAACAGGATGCATGAATGCCACAGGATGAATACCACAATGCCTGTCTGTGTCCCTTTTACTTCACGTGAGAACAATAGCTTGTACAAGGTTGGCTTGCACTCAGGACTGATGTTAACATCATAGTGGGGTATCTATAGGATATGTTTATACATTATCCTTAGACTTTTATTATTATCCTTATTATTAGACTTTTAAAAGAAGTGATGCTTACGGTTGGAGAGCCACTCCTAAACATTATTAATTCTTCATTACATCTAGGTCACGTCCCTAAACCTTTCAAGTTAGCAGTTATTAAGCCGCTTCTAAAAAAATCTAATTTGGACGCGAATGAAATAAAAAATTACAGACCGATCTCAAACCTCCCGTTCATATCAAAAATACTAGAAAAAGTAGTATCAGCTCAAATTTGCACATTCTTGCAGGATAACAACATCCTTGAAGAATTTCAGTCAGGTTTCAGGCCCCATCATAGCACAGAAACTGCACTAGTTAAGATTACAAATGACTTGTTTTTAGCTTCAGACCAAGGCTGCATCTCATTGCTAGTCCTGCTCGATCTTAGTGCTGCATTCGACACTATAGATCATAATATTCTCATAGATCGCTTACAAAATTATATAGGCATTCAGGGACAGGCACTAAAATGGTTTAGATCTTACCTGTCTGATCGCTACCATTTTGTAGATCTAAATGGAGAACCGTCTGGTATAATGCCAGTCAAATATGGGGTCCCACAAGGGTCAGTTTTAGGACCTCTGTTGTTCTCAATATACATGCTTCCCTTGGGTAACATCATTAGAAGACATGGGATTAGTTTCCATTGTTATGCTGATGATACCCAATTATATATCTCAACTAAACCAGACGAAATACCTAAGTTGTCTAGATTAACTGAGTGTGTCCAGGACATAAAAGATTGGATGACCAATAACTTTCTTTTATTAAATTCAGATAAGACAGAGATATTACTTATTGGCCCAAAAACCAGCACACAACAGCTTTCACAATTCAGCTTGCGCTTAGAAGGATGTACTGTTATTACCAGCTCAGCAGTAAAAGATCTGGGAGTAATATTAGACAGTAACTTGTCTTTTGAAAATCACATTTCAAATATCACAAAAACAGCCTTTTTCCATCTTCGAAATATTGCTAAACTTAGGAACATCTTATCCGTATCTGATGCAGAAAAACTAGTTCATGCATTCATGACCTCCAGACTGGACTATTGTAATGCATTACTAGGTGGTTGTCCTGCATCCTCAATAAACAAGCTTCAGTTAATCCAAAATGCAGCTGCCAGGGTTCTCACTAGATCCAGAAAATATGATCATATAACCCCAATATTATCATCCCTGCACTGGCTACCTGTTCAGTTTAGAATAAATTACAAAATAGTATTACTTACATACAAGGCCTTAAATGGTTTAGCTCCCACATACCTAACCAGTCTTCTGATACGCTACAATCCACCACGCGCCTTAAGATCACAAAACTCCGGACTTCTGGTAGTTCCCAGAATTTCAAAATCTACAAAAGGGGGTAGGGCTTTTTCATATTTAGCTCCAAAGCTTTGGAATAGCCTTCCAGACAGTGTCCGGGGAGCAGACACGGTTTCTCAGTTCAAAAGTAGACTCAAGACGCATCTTTTTAATCTGGCATACACATAACTCATCCCAGTACTCATACTCCAGTACACCTATACCGAATGGCAACTACGCTAATTCTCCCCATCTGTTCTGTATTTCTCTACCCATCCCGAGGCATCGGGAGATTTTGCCAGCTTCAGTAGACAAAGGCCGACCCTGCGAGGTTCCTGAGGCACCCAGAGAAGGACCAGCTCCAACTGGATTCAGCTTTATGATGGTTGGAGCTACACATGCTGCTCCTGTGCTTCCAGTGATCCAGACCTCATCTGCCCTCTGCACCTACTGACTCGTCCCTATGCTGAACTGGTCTTCATGACCATTTAAATAATTTCTGTCATATTGATTTTTCACCTGCACAACACAAGATGTTATATCATTTCTATCTGTTATCGCCCAAATGAGGATGGGTTCCCTGTTGAGTCTGGTTCCTCTCAAGGTTTCTTCCTAATGCCATCTCAGGGAGTTTTTCCTTGCCACCGTCGCCGTCACCCTTGGCTTGCTCATCAGAGACATTTCATTCATTCATCTCATTATTATCTGCACATTTTTCTCACACATCCACAATTCCAATTATTTTCTTTTCTATAATTATTATTATTATTATTTGTTTTTATTTATTTATTTTCTATTATAATTTTATTTATTTACTTATTACTTTATATATAATTATTCTATATATATATATATATATATATATATATATATATATTTTTTTTTTTTTTTTTTTTTTTTTTTTTTTTGTTAAATTAAATTTCTTAAATTTTTGTGAAGCTGCTTTGAGACAATGACCATTGTTAAAAGCGCTATATAAATAAAAAAAAAAAAAAATTATTGAATTACTGTAGGGAAATAAATAATTTTATGAACGTCACATGTAGGGGTGGGCGATATAACCAAAATCTTCTATCACGGTAGAAGCAATTTTCTACCTCGATAACGATATACATCACAATATAGCAATTTGTATCTGAAAATGCATAAATAAAAATTCAAACACAAAGAAACTGTTTTACATAATGTCATTTTATTTAAACTGGGAATTGCTGAGGTTTGCCGCATTTTTTTACTTTGGCCATATTCGATTGGATGTGTAACAAACCTAATTTGATTTTGTTATATTGTGCTAATGTGAGGCGCATTTGTGTTTGTGAGGTTTTTATCCCCTCGGGGCTTGCCGTAGAAGGGCAAAAGGTTGGGCTGGAATCAGGCGGGCTGGAAGCTGGGAAAACAATAAAACCTGCAGGCCAGGCAAAGGGTTCATCCAGCACCAGAGCTGAGAACCACACACTGCCTTAGAGAAATAACAAATAAATTAACACCAAACTAACTATGAAAATAGTAACAATATGGTAATAATACTGTAGTAAGAGAAAACTGAGGGAACATGTAGAGATGATGTGTGGAAAAGCAGATTAAGAATTTTTATTAAAAGTGTTTACTAAACGTTCATTATTTATATTAAAAGTTCAGTTTGGTTGCACTATTATCAGTGCATTCTGCTGTGTAGAACATGTTGCACCAGTTCATTCGTTCTTACTGTGCAAGCAAAAATTAATGTCTCACTTAGAAATTTTTTTTTTTTTTGTGGTCTGAGGGTGTACATTTATCAAATTTACTTTGCACACAGTATGGAAAAGTGCTTTGTCGCAAAGAAATGTGTTCCATTGGATTTTCACTGGTTTGGACCCTGAAAGCAACCCCGTGAGGAAAGATTCACTTGAAGTGAAATCAATGGTGCAATTTTGGCTCACAGCTGAGCCGAATTTTTTTTTTAACAAAGGAATACGAAAGCATGTTGACAGATGCACAAAGTGTATTGAAAGTCTATGAAATTATGTTGAAAATTTATGTATTTTTATTTTCTAAAAGTTTAAAATGAACTAAAATAAATTCTACAGCCAGAGTGCAGATCATTAAAAAAAAAAACATAGTAATAATGGTATTATAACATGTTTCAGGTGGGAGGTTTGTTCTCACTACTGAAAATAATAAAGCTGTTCTGTCTTTCCTGTGGAGTAAGCGTGGCTGAAGTTATAGGAGAAGTGAGAATAAAAGAAAGAAAACCCCATTTCATTATTTTTACCCGCACAACCGCAGTCTGTTACTGTACCCGAGGAAACCCACCCCAAGCACTCCATATACTGTACAGTAGGAATCGAACCCCGACCCTGGAGGTGCAAGGTGACAGTGCTAACCACAAAGGCATCATGATGTCTGTTACTGGGTACCGAGATTGTAAGGGAAGATACATAGCATGTGGTTTTATAAACAGTCTATATTGAGCAAACAAGCAAGGTAAACAAACAACAAAACAAAAAAAGAATGACACCACTTTGTATTCAATGGGTCGACTTCAAATTGATTGAATCATTTTACAGATAGATTAGAAGAAATGCACTGAAATGTGTGATTTAATATTACTTAATCTGGGGTAAATTGCTTCCAATAGTAATATAACAGAATTTAATAGAATACACAATAGAATTGTGTACAAATAACGGTCTTAGCTCTGACACAGAAGCTAGCCGGTTGACTAGCTAGGTCATGAGTGCGCTTTATTTTTAAACTAGCTAGCAAATAATAAACTATTTACGAAGTAAACTATCTCTTGTGTCAAACAGTCTTATTGAAGTCAACACAAGCCGCATTTAAGCCTTAAAGAAGAGAATATTCAGTGTTATAGTCGGGGAGGTGACCTGGTGGAGGTAGCAGTGCTGTCTCTCAGCGCCCCGTCCAGCCGCGACACCCCGCTACAGCAACGCTGAGCTCCGGCTACAGAAAGCCTGGCGGATAATCCTCTGGTTAACACACGACACAGGGCGCTCATGGCGGGGCTCACACATGGACACTATAGCGGAGCTGACGGGAAACGTTCGTTTAAATTCACTTCACACGCTTTCACAGTGACGTTCAGCGTGTGTACAGGCGACGTCGACCTCCAGCTGACTCATACGTCATGACGTCATGACGCCGTGTGTCGGAAAGGACGTTCTGCCCTTCGTTCAAAGAAATATTTATTCGGTGTTTTTTAAAGCACCACAATATTTTTAAAGTGAAACATTTTTAAAGAAAAGACTTTAAAATATTTCTGTATATATTTAGTTATTTAGGAAATACCTAATAATAATAATAATAATAATAATTCTTAGAGGAACATAGGGTCCTTCACTCAACTACAGAGGTGGAAAGAGTAATAAAATTTTGTACTCAAGTACAAGTACTGTTTCTTCAGTGAAATTTTACTTAAGTACAAGTAAAGTTACCATTATAAAAATCTACTCAAGTAAAAGTAAAAAGTAACTCATTAAAAAATTTACTCAGAGTAAAAGTTACCAAGTTACTTTTTTATTTTTTTAACAGCGGGGGTGGGATGAGGCATTCTAGCATAGTTCAAAAAAGATGAGCAGATATAAATCTCAAACTAGTTGTTTTTAACTGAAGGAACACCTTTGCATAATAAAGCTGTTGTCTTTCTCGTGCTTGAAAATCAAAGTGGTCACTTAAATATGGTGTTACGTCCCAGTCTAGGGCCATACAGAAAAAGAATAGTTTAGGGTTCTATTTTAAACTGTACGGAAATGGTGGCATATGGCAGAAAGAACTAGATCCAATCATTAACTGATGAAATAATGAGGTTTGTATACACACACACACACACCTGGGGGGTGTTCTTCGTACGTTGCTTGAAACATCCGGGATGAATTGACACATCTAAGATGAGATCATTGTGCTAATTAAGACCTGGCTAAGTTGGTTCTCCGAGCACACCTGTTGTTGATGATTAGTATGGCCGGATTGAGTTGTCTAGGATTATTGCGCGTTCGTGCGTTGGTTTAAAAGGCGATATGCATCGACAGTAGAAACACTGATCACAAGCCCTTTGATTGGTTGACGAAATGACAAAAAAACGAGCTCAATTTTTTTTGTAACACCTGTTATGCGCTGAAATGCCCCCTCCCACGTGTTATGCGCTGAAATGCTTCCCTGCCATGGATCCCCCTCCCCCGCACCACCACACACACATAATCGCTATCAAATATTAAATTAGAACATAATATGCGCATATGTTTTACAAATGACATGAGACAATAAAATAAAATAAAATAAGAAATATGAAAATAAATATGTTGTAGATGGAAAAATAGAAATATGAATATTTTGTATATCATGTATACTTTTATATTGTTTACTTTATAATAAAATTAGTTTTGTCCAATTTTTCATTATAAATTTATTTTATTTTATATATATATATATATTTGCATATTCATAACGAACCCCTGAAAAATAAATGTGTTACAAAATAAACATTATACAAGAATTTGAATTAATGGTCTTGAGGGCTGTCTCGTGCCTAGAGTTTATTATAATAATAAAAAACCTATGAATTTATGTTCTAATATAATATTTGATATCAATTATATATATATTATGGCAAGCCGTATATATATATGCAAGATACTTTTCTTTCCCCACGTGAGTGAATCCACGTCAGCGCTCTTTAACCAATCAGATGTGACCTCACCATTTCAAACAATCATAAACCGGCAGGAGCACAGCCTTAATCCTGTTTACATGAAATAAACCTGCTACAGAGCAGGTTCAAGCTTACGGACATGTTGCTATGACAGCAAATGCAGGATGAGCATCGAAGAACGAAACAATCCAAGATCAGGACAAATCCACAACAATCAAATTGTAACATCCGAGCCGCCGCAGCCCCGGAGATCCGGCTCACCGGCTTACTGAGCCGTAGCTTTGTCTCCCCCTAGTGTGTCTTAGTATGTCATTGTCTGCCCCTAATGATTAATATGAATCACCTGTCTCTACCTCATGTGTCGCACTATTTAACCCAGCCGAACCCACACCACAACGTCTGGTCACCATTATGCCACACCCTCTTCTAACTGTCTTCTCTGTGTCTCTCCCAAGGGCTAGCGGTATCTGCAGGCGAGGTTGTGTGAAGCAGGACAGCTTCACACCCATGGACTGACTCGGCCGTGGATTGATATCCAGTCTCCGTCTATGTTCTCACGTTCACGAACGCATTTAGCTTCTTGTGTGTCCGCCTGCAGACCGCGCCGGGAGAAGCCACCCGCGGGGTGGATATTTGAGTTTTGTTTTTGTGTTATTTTGTTGTAAACTTAAAGAGACTGAAGCAATAAAGGACTGTTATTTCCTGCACCTGCAGCTGTGTTGTGTGTGTATTCATAGGAGAAGCATGACAGATGACCAGACCGCCTTCCAGACTGCAGCAGGAACGCCCCTGCCCGGTGACAACCCCCCAATGATGGATTACATCCGAAGACAGCAGGGGCAAATGGACAGTCTCGCCCGGGCGATTAATGACCTCGCTCACAGTGTCCGTGACATTGCAGCCGGCCAGTCGCCCTCATCCCCGGCGCCGAGGCGCCCCTCACGATCCCCGCCTAGAGCGGCCCCCCCTGAAAGGTATGCTGGCGACCCTGAAGGCTGCAGAAAATTTCTCCTCGCCTGTGAGCTGTACCTGGCAGACTACCCGGACCTGGACGATCGCCAGAAGATTAGTTTCGTCACACAACAGCTCACAGGTGCGGCTATGGACTGGGCAGCCGCGATGTGGTGTGCAGGCGGCCGGGACGTAGTTGACTTTACGCGGTTCCGATGCGCCTTTCGCGCGGTTTTTGACCATTAAAACATGCCCATTACTACAAGTAACTTAACACACACCCCCACGCATCACCCAGTCATTCTGCATCAATGCCACTCTGTCATATAATAATCATGTTGTTTCTGTTTCCCCCTTAATAGATTCCGGGTCGGCTGGGAATTTAATTTCATCCTCTCTCCTTTCCTCGCTGCACGCTCCAGTGTCGAAGCTTCTAAACCCGATCGGGATTAACGCTCTAGATGGCAACCCATTAGCTCAATCGCCAGTTAAAATGATCTCCATGCCCCTACGGTTAACTTTCCCAAACCATACTGAGGAATTGAAATTCTATGTGATTTCCCAGGTGAGTCAGTCTGTCGTGCTCGGCCTCCCATGGCTGCGCTCTCACAACCCTAATTTCGATTGGGCGGGTTTGCGTATCCTATTCTGGTCCCCCCGATACGCGAAATTCTGTACACCATCCTCATTGATGGTCCAAACAACTTCTATCGAAAGCCCCAGCGCCCTGGTTTCCACTTCAGTGCCATCAGAGTACGAAAGGTTTAAAGACGTGTTTAGTATTAGGGCTGCTGCACGACTTCCCCCTCACCGCCCGTGGGATTGCGCTATTGACCTCCTGCCGGGGAAAACACCGCCTTGCTCGCGGATTTACCCATTGTCCGTAGCCGAGACCCGGGCAATGGAGGAATACGTGAGAGAGGCTCTCAGGCAGGGACTCATTAGTCGCTCCACGTCTCCAGCCTCAGCAGGTTTCTTTTTTATCGAAAAGAAAGGGGGGGGCCTTAGGCCGTGTATTGATTATCGGGGGCTCAATGCCATCACAGTAAAATATAAGCACCCACTGCCATTGGTACCAGCCGCGATCGACCTGCTCCGAGGCGCGTCCATCTTTTCTAAACTTGACCTCCGCAGCGCATACAACCTCGTTCGTGTTCGCAAGGGCGATGAGTGGAAGACTGCATTTAGCACTACATCAGGTCATTATCAGTATAATGTGATGGCCTATGGACTGGTAAATGCACCTGCAGTGTTTCAGGGGCTCATGAATGACGTGCTTCGACATATGTTAAACCGGTTTGTGATAGTATATTTAGATGACATTCTGATATACTCTCGGTCATACGAGGAGCACGTCCGTCATGTAACCGCCGTCCTCCATCGACTGAGGGAACATGGGCTCTATGTGAAGGCGGAGAAGTGTGAATTCCACAAAACGGAGGTAGCATTTCTGGGCTATCGCATAGGGCCACTGGGGGTCACGATGGACACAGCCAAGGTCAGTGCGGTCCAATTATGGCCGGAGCCCACATCAGTGAAGGCGCTACAAAGTTTCCTTGGGTTTGCCAATTTTTACAGGCGCTTTATTAGGGGCTACAGTATGTTGGCAGCACCACTCACTAATTTATTGAAGGGAAAACCACAACGACTGCGCAAGTTCACGCCGGAAGCGCGTCTCGCATTCCAGCGGCTAAAACGAGCTTTTACTTCTGCGCCTATATTAAAACTTCCCGATCCAACTAAGCCCTTCGTAGTCGAGGTCGATGCGTCGGAAGTAGGACTAGGAGCGGTACTGTCACAGCGCCATGGCCACCCAGAGAAGCTGTATCCCTGCGCTTTCTTTTCGAGAAAACTGACACCTGCTAAGAGCAATTATGATATCGGAAATCGCGAACTGCTAGCCATAAAAGCGGCGTTAGAGGAGTGGAGGCATTGGTTGGAGGGAGCAGAACATCCATTTACGGTGCTCACCGATCATAAGAACCTTGAGTATCTCCAACAAGCTAAAAGACTAAACGCTCGCCAAGCCCGCTGGGCACTGTTTTTCACTCGTTTCCATTTCATCATTACATATCGCCCCGGCTCTAAGAACATAAAAGCGGATGCGCTAACCTCAGGCTATCACCCGGAGTCTAATGGACAGGCAGAGCGGACTGTGCAGGATCTCGGGAAATTCCTTCGCGCATATTGTAGTAGTCGACAACATGAATGGGCAGACTATTTACTCTGGGCGGAATACGCACAAAACTCCTTAAAACACTCCTCAACCGGCCTAACGCCGTTTCAATGTATGCTCGGATACCAGCCGCCGCGCTGTCCCTGGGATGCCACTCCCACCAATATCCCCATGGTGGATGAGTGGTTTAAGAAAGCGGAAAACGTATGGGAGGGAGCGCATGCCCATATCTCCCAAGCAGTTCGCCGTTTCAAAAGATTCGCCGATAGGCGGCGAAGGGAAAGTCCTCCGCTCCAGGTAGGTGATCGGGTTTGGCTCTCGACAAGGGACCTCTCTCTCAACCTCCTCTGTCGTAAACTCTCCCCCCGGTTCATCGGTCCCTTCCCCATCGTAGCACAAATTAACCCTGTGTCTTTTAAGTTACAACTCCCATCACACATGCGCATTAACCCTACCTTTCACATCTCTCTTCTCAGGCCGGTAAGAAGGGGGCCGCTGGACGGAGGGGTCGTGACCCCCTCGCTCCCCGGGGCTGTGGAGATCGAGGGCGCTCCGCCGTTTAGAGTCCAGCAGCTGTTGGACTCCCGAAGGCGAGGAGGCTCACTCCAGTATCTGGTGGAGTGGGAGGGTTATGGACCGGAGGAATGCAGCTGGGTCCCGGCGCGGGACATCCTGAGCCCCGAACTCATTTCCGAGTTCCACCGGGCACGGCCGGATCGTCCTGCGCCACGACCCCGGGGGCCGACCCGCCCGCCGGCAATTCCATCAGGTCGGTGGGTTCCGACCCCCTTTGGTAACGCAGGGGGAGTGCCCACCTCCTCTTCAGGAAGCCGGTCCTGGGGAGGGGGGTAATGTAACATCTGAGCCGCCGCAGCCCCGGAGATCCGGCTCACCGGCTTACTGAGCCGTAGCTTTGTCTCCCCCTAGTGTGTCTTAGTACAGTATGTCATTGTCTGCCCCTAATGATTAATAGGAATCACCTGTCTCTACCTCATGTGTCGCACTATTTAACCCAGCCGAACCCACACCACAACGTCTGGTCACCATTATGCCACACCCTCTTCTAACTGTCTTCTCTGTGTCTCTCCCAAGGGCTAGCGGTATCTGCAGGCGAGGTTGTGTGAAGCAGGACAGCTTCACACCCATGGACTGACTCGGCCGTGGATTGATATCCAGTCTCCGTCTATGTTCTCGCGTTCACGAACGCATTTAGCTTCTTGTGTTTTCGCCTGCAGACCGCGCCGGGAGAAGTCACCCGCGGGGTGGATATTTGAGTTTTGTTTTTGTGTTATTTTGTTGAAAACTTAAAGAGACTGAAGCAATAAAGGACTGTTATTTCCTGCACCTGCAGCTGTGTTGTGTGTGTATTCATAGGAGAAGCATGACACAAATCCAGTTATCTGAGTTAGCGACGTACGAAGAACACCCCCCCGGAGGAGGAGGAGGATCAGATTCAGGATGGACCCAGGCCAAAATAATAAATAAAATGGTATTTATATTTAGTAGCTAGATTACCTGCAAAAAAAAAAAAAAAAAACACAAACATAATACAGGTACCTTCCCGGCCTCCCTAAACCAAAAACAGTGAAATTACCTAGAAATATATACAAAGACCAACCAAACCAAAGGGACAAAGCAATAATCAAAGTCAGTTGGAGGCAAAAAGTCAAATCCGGAATACACAACCAAATATCAAAACGCCAAAATCACAGCCTCTTTCATCTTTCCCGCGTCTCTCTCCGGTTTATATATGGTCGCGCTAGTCGATGACGTCACTCTCAAGGCAGAAGCGACCGTGGGGAAGGTCAGGAAGATGCCGATGTCAGAAAACCTGGAGTGGAGTCTGGAGCGGCGCGCGACCAGGACATGATACACACACGCGGCGCAACGGAGCATTTATACAAAGCATAATATTTTTATTATTTTATCATTTTCATTCATTTATTTTTTACTCAGTAGCGAATATGATTTAAAATGTAGCGGATTACAATACTTCAAACAAAACGTACTTAAGTAAAAGTAGAATTACAGATTTTTAAAACTACTTTAAAAAGTAGAAATACACAAAAAAGCTACTCAATTACAGTAACGCGAGTAAATGTAATTCGTTACTATCCACCTCTGCTCAACTATAATGTCATACTGCTTGGGCACTAATAATAATAATAACCTAGCAATTCTGTGATGAAGGCATAAAAGCAATCTCAAGCACTATGACATCATTGTTGTGGGAAGAACATTGTTGTCATTCTGAGGATTATTATTATTTTTTTAAATATTTTTTTTTATTGAGACAATACAGAACATGTTAAACACATTTAAGAATAACAACTGCAGCAATAATAACAACACAAAAAACATTAATTAGAACAAATAAAATATAAAGGACAAAGAACTATAGATTTGATAGTCTATAAAAAAGGTTAAAATACATGAGCGGATCGAAATTAAGTAAATCCATGAAAAGATGTAGCAAGAGACACTTCAAAATAATATCATAATAATCTAGAAGTATATTCTTCTTATTATTAAATTGAATTAATTTAAGAGAATTAAAAATTGAGGTCATTTCTAGAAGGAAAAGATGGAGATCCTTTTTAATTCTCTGTTTATGTATAAAGTATTTTGTTTGGGGAAATGAACCACATAAACTTAAAAAGGATGTGCTTTCCGGCTGTAAAACTCAAGGGGGCCTTGACTTCTTAGACTTTGCAGACACCATCAATACCTTTAGAGTTAACTGGATTAAAAGATGTCTTAGACAAGGTAATTCCTTATGGTTCTTTATTCCAAATAATATTTAACATGAAAGGTGGTCTCCCCTTTGTTTTAAATTGTAATTATTCCCCTTCTAAATTGCCGATTGACTTATCCAAATTTCACCAGCAGTGTCTTCTTGCATGGAAACTATTTTTTTCTCACAACTTTTCTCCTCACATTTGGAACAATGAATTAATTATGATTCGTAACAAATCTCTTTTTTTCCCCAGATGGTTCGACAATAAAATTTTTAACATTCTTTCTTTGTTTGACAAATCTGGCAATCTGTTGACATATGAGCAATTCCTGACTCTCCATGGACTGGATTATTTATTTTTAGGGCCCACCACTATGATGTCATAGTTGTGTGAAAGGTCCTCTTGTTCTTTCAAGGATTATCCTTTTTATCTTATCTTTCCTTTTTTTGTTGTTGTTGTTGTTGTTGACCTAAATAGAACAGAATAGTGCAGTCCAAAGACATGCAGATTAGGCTAATTAGCATTCCCAAATTGTCTGTAGTGTGTGAATGAGAATCTTATAGTTGAGCTATAAGCTGATAGATGCTTAAGAAAGCAGGAGTGTATCAACTTTGGACTTCCATGAATCTCTTTGTTAGTTATGTGGTGGAAAATAATTCATTGTTCTAAGGAGCTCTAAGAAGATTGAACAGTGAAAAATGCCACAGATTCATTCATTCATTCATTCATTTTCTGTACCGCTTAATCCTGTGTTCAGGGTCGCGGGGGACCTGGAGCCTATCCCAGGAGACTTCGGGCACTAGGCGGGGTACACCCTGGACAGGGTGCATGCCACAGACTGTAGATTATAAACTCTTGAATTATTGTTATAGTGTTTTTAAAATTATTATTATTATTTTAGAAAAACCTTAGGGCGGCACAGTGCCATAGAGGTTAGCTGCACCTCCCGGATAGGGTTTGGTTATTGCCTCAGGTCTGTGTACATGGAGTTTGCATGTTCTCCCTGTACTTGGCAGGTTTCCTCCAGTTTCTTGAACCAGCAAAAAAAAGCAGGCGGTCATAATGTTGTGGCTGATCATTGTGTGTGTGTGTGTGTGTGTGTGTGTGTGTGTGTGTGTGTGTGTGTGTGTGTGTGTGTAACATTTACAATCAAATAAAATAATACCAAATTGGCACCCTGTCCAGGGTGTACCCCGCCTAGTGCCCGAAGTCTCCTGGGATAGGCTCCAGGTCCCCCGCGACCCTGAACACAGGATTAAGCGGTATAGAAAATGAATGAATAAAATAATACCAATTACACAATGTAGGGTAAGAAAATTTAATCTTAAGATATATATTAGCTTAAGATTAAATTTTCTTACCCTACATTGTAAGAAATACACACACACACACACACACACACATATATATATATATATATATAATGATCAGCCACAACATTATGACCACCTGCTTTTTTGCTGGTTCACCGGTTTTAATGCCTTGAAACACTCTTGGTCAGTTCTCACCACAGACAACAGAGAAGAACATGCCACAAGAGCTTCAGTTTCAGAGTTGCTCTGTCCCAGTGATCTAGCCATGACAATTTGGCTCTTGTCAAAATCACTCAAATCCTTATGTGTGTCCATTCTTTCAGTTTCCAACACATTAACTTCAGGGACAAAGCATTCACTTGCTGCTTAATATACCCACCCACGTTCAAATGCCGTTGGAATAAGATATTGTAACTGTATCTTCTGTAACAAGTGCAAAATTGTGATGGCTAGACAACTGGGTCAGAGCAATTCCAAAACTGCAGTTCTTGTGGGATGTTCCTGGTCTTCAGTGGTCAGGAGCTACTAAAAGTGGTCCAAGCTAGGAAAACCCGTAAACCATGGTCACGGGTGGCGAAAGCTCACTGATGCACATAGGGAGCAAAGGCCGGCCCATGTAGTCCGATCTAATGAAAGAGCTGCTGTAGCTCTAATTGCTGAAAAGGATGCATTCCCATTTGGGTGGCAAAAGGGGAGACCTACTCAGTTTTAACAAGGTGGTCATAATGTGATGGCTAATAAGTGTGTGTGGGCTTGACATTGGCACCCGCCAAATGCGGGTAAAATTCGGCTGTGGCGGGTAATAACTTTAGTCTCACTAGCCACTTTGGCGGGTAGTTTATTCTTTGGTATTGTAACGTCCTTCGGTATAGAAGAAAATAAAGATCACATAGACAAACGGAGTTGTTAGCAAATGAGCAGTAGACTTTTTTTTTTTCGTCATGCGCATGCCCAGTGACAAATTACACACGCTTAGTTACCTCGTCCCTCTCGACGTGCTTACGTCAGAGTGAGGATGCTGAACAGAAAACTTGGAATAGAACTACATGCAAACCCTACAGGTATGACAATATATTTTTGTTGTAGTTTTCTCTAAAGTCATCCGATATAATAAACATTTACATTGCAACGTAATATTACGCGCATAAAATGCGCATGAATGTAATGAGGACATTTAATATCTCTCTCTACACATATTCACACATGCATTGCGCGCCTGCGCACGCGCGCACACACACTTTTACTTCCTGTTTGGTGTGTGTGTGTGTGTATCATTTCCTTAAAGGGCTATTGCTTCTCAACAGGATGAGAATGTTTGCCCCTTTCGCATAGGTTATTTACTGATTATATATAAAAAAGTAATCACTATTAAAATCTATTTAGATTTCATGTTGAATGATAGAAAATTCATCAATTGATTGAATTACCTCACACTATAAAGAGTCAACACAACAAGATAGACCAGAGTCCATTGTCCTAACTCAGAATTCTGATATAATTCAATTCAATTCAATTTTATTTATATAGCGCTTTTAACAATGGTCATTGTCTCAAAGCAGCTTCACAAAAATTAAAGAAATGTAACAAAAAAAATAATAATAATAAAATAAAATAAAAAAATAAAAATAATAATAATAATAATAATAATAAATAAATAAATAAATAAATACATAAATAAATAAAAATAATAATAATAATAATTATTATTATTATAGAAAAGAAAATAATTGGAAGTGTGGATGTGTGAGAAAAATGTGCAGATAATAATAATGAGACGAATGAATGAAATTTCTCTGATGAGCAAGCCAAGGGTGACGGCGACGGTGGCAAGGAAAAACTCCCTGAGATGGAATTAGGAAGAAACCTTGAGAGGAACCAGACTCAACAGGGAACCCATCCTCATTTGGGCGATAACAGATAGAAATGATATAACATCTTGTGTGTTGTGCAGGTGAAAATTCAATATGACAGGAAATTATTTAAATTGACATGAAGACCAGTTCAGCATAGGGACGAGTCAGTAGGTGCAGAGGGCAGATGAGGTCTGGATCACTGTAAGCACAAGAGCAGCATGTGTAGCTCCAACCATCATAAAGCTGAATCCAGCTGGAGCTGGTCCTTCTCTGGATGCCTCAGGAACCTCGCAGGGTCTGCCTTTGTCTACTGAAGCTGGCAAAATCTCCCGATGCCTCGGGATGGGTAGAGAAATACAGAACAGATGGGGAGAATTAGTGTAGTTGCCATTCGGTATAGGTGTACTGGAGTATGAGATTATGGGATGAGTTATGTGTATGCCAGATTAAAAAGATGCGTCTTGAGTCTACTTTTGAACTGAGAAACCGTGTCTGCTCCCCGAACATTGTCTGGAAGGCTATTCCAAAGCGTTGGAGCTAAATATGAAAATGCCCTACCCCCTTTTGTAGATTTTGAAATTCTGGGAACTACCAGAAGTCCGGAGCTTTGTGATCTTAAGGCGCGTGGTGGATTGTAGCGTATCAGAAGATTGGTTAGGTATGTGGGAGCTAAACCATTTAAGGCCTTGTATGTAAGTAATACTATTTTGTAATTTATTCTAAACTGAACAGGTAGCCAGTGCAGGGATGATAATATTGGGGTTATATGATCATATTTTCTGGATCTAGTGAGAACCCTGGCGGCTGCATTTTGGATTAACTGAAGCTTGTTTATTGAGGATGCAGGACAACCACCTAGTAATGCATTACAATAGTCCAGTCTGGAGGTCATGAATGCATGAACTAGTTTTTCTGCATCAGATACGGATAAGATGTTCCTAAGTTTAGCAATATTTCGAAGATGGAAAAAGGCTGTTTTTGTGATATTTGAAATGTGATTTTCAAAAGACAAGTTACTGTCTAATATTACGCCCAGGTCTTTTACTGCTGAGCTGGTAGTAACAGTACATCCTTCTAAGCGCAGGCTGAATTGTGAAAGCTGTTGTGTGCTGGTTTTTGGGCCAATAAGTAATATCTCTGTCTTATCTGAATTTAATAAAAGAAAGTTATTGGTCATCCAATCTTTTATGTCCTGGACACACTCAGTTAATCTAGACAACTTAGGTATTTCGTCTGGTTTAGTTGAGATATATAATTGGGTATCATCAGCATAACAATGGAAACTAATCCCATGTCTTCTAATGATGTTTTATATCATTATATTATATAATAATACATAATGAATAATAATTCCTGATAATATTGTATTTTTTAAATCAGAATGAGTTCAGTTGTACTGAATCTGTTATTTTTCAATTTCGTAAGAGTCAGATCATGCAATGGGGGGTTTGCACGTGCTGCAGCCTGTGAAATCTAATACCGTATTATGTAGTGTCCCTTCTTAGGCGGATTTTTCCGCTAACGCAGATCATTTTATCAACTTGTTATAAATTCATTTTGTGAGTATATTAACATCTGCTTTCTCAACATTTCTAATTTCTTATATATATAAAAAAGATATAAGCGGGTATAAACATAGTAAGGGCCCATCTGATTGGTCAAATTTGGACACACAAATGCTTGGCAAATAAAGTATTTATCGCAACTCTTTGCGATATGGTTATCGCGCATGCCATTATACGATAACGATATTTTTTCGATATATCGTGCAGCCCTACTTTGTAGTGTGCAATTTAACATAATTGCCTATAGGAGTCGCCAACGGAAATAAAACAAACACACACAAGAAATACACGTACGCCAGACAGGAAGTTGGCGTGGAAGAACGCACATTCTCATGTTAATTTCACTGTTAGTAAATCCGACCGTGAGCGTGAAAACTGGCGTAAGCAAAGTCGATACATGAGGCCCCTGGTGTGTGTGTGTGTGCGTGTGTGTGTGCGTGTGTGTGTGTGTGTGTGTGTGCGTTCATTTGTGCCTTAATATAGAAAATAGACACTGCCATGACACCCCTTCCCTGTCTATTTTATAAAAGTAGAATTAAAAGTACTTAATGTCTATTTTAATTAATATTTTCTAAAAATAGAATGAGCTTATAGTTTTCTTAGTAAAACTGTCATATTCTTTCACACTTTATTGATGGTAAAACCGTACAGATGACTTGTACAGAATTGTTGTTAGTTCATAATTGGGCTGTATTTGCTGTTCAATGCTTAAGATAGCAAGAGGATATCAACATTAGGCATCCATGAATCACTCTATTAGTTATGTGATGGAAAAAAAATTATTGTCCTAAGGAACTGAACAGGAAAAAGAATGCTAGAAACAGTAGATTATAAACTCTTAAATTATTGTTATAGTGTTTTTATTATCCCAGAAAAAGCTTAGGGTGGCACCTTGGCTAAGTGCTCAGAGCTGGGTTTGGTTACTACCTCAGGTCTGTGTACATGGAGTTTGCATGTTCTCCTTGTGCTTGGTGGGTTTCCTCTGGTTAAACTGGTTTCTTCTTCTTACAGTTTCTTTTTACAGTTCAATGCAGCAGATTGTGTTAATTGCTATTCAAATATGTGTGTGCCCTATGATGGATTGGCACCCCGTCCAGGGTGTAACACTACTCATAGCCAAAGTCGATAGGCTCCAGGCCTTTGTACCATTCTAGAGGATAAGTGAAAATTATAACTTATAAGGATTTACTTATAAGGATGAGTAAAAACCAGCTTCCCATTTATTTGTTTAACCACCAGGACCAATATGGGGGACGTACGATCAGAGGTGGAAAGTAATGAATTACATTTACTCGCATTACTGTAATTGAGTAGATTTTTTGTGTACTTCTACTTTTTAAAGTAGTTTTTAAAATCTGTAATTTTACTTTTACTTAAGTATGTTTTGTTTAAAGTATTGTACTTCACTACATTTTAAATAATATTCGCTACTAAGTAAAAAATAGATGAATGAAAATGAAAAATAGACTTCCGGTTAGCAGCCACATGGAGTAGGACGTGTTAGTAGGTGCTCCGACAGTTTAGAGTTTCTTCACTCCCTTATTCGTCTCTAGATGTTCAATTGAATCCTTAGTTGACAATAACTTGGTACTCTACCCCACGGTAATCTATTTTTTTCATTAATAATGGCTACCAGGAGTGTTAAAGCCGTGAAAAAGGACGACACCCTCTAACAGTCGAGGCTATCTCAGTGCTGTTAGAGAAACACCGTGATGCGTTAGTGGCTGAGTTTAAATCCTCGCTTAGTTATCCAGGTGAAAGACCTTCTGATTCGGGAGGCTCGGCGGAGAGGGAAGCTGGAATACCGCGGTCAGCAGCTTCGCATAGTGGAAGACTACGCTCCCGAAGTTTTAAACCAGCGAGCCGAGTATAGAGGAGTAATGAGCGAGTTATACAAAGGTGGACTTCGGCCTTCTCTCCTGTATCCAGCGCGGCTCCGGATCACTCTTTCTACCGGACAGAAGAAGTGGCTCCACTCAGTAGAAGAGGCGCAGAAACACATAGACAGTCTGCCGAAAACTACGTAGTGCACTGTATTATTATTATTATTTTAATACGCAATACAACAGTTCTCAGGAAAGTACCATTTTAAACAAAAAATCTGGCCATATTTACGTCTTTCCCGGTAAGAGTGTTGTGTTAAACTTGTGAAGGGGTTATTATTATTATTTTACTATTACTATTTTTTCTATTTCTAATCACGTGTGATTTACATGTTTGTGTGTTTAGAGTTACAATGTGACGTGGGGGGAGGGGTGGTGGTGTGTTTTTCTCTCATTGAGAGATTTCAGTATTGGAGTGTGGAAATGTTTTATTTATATATTTAATTCTTAGTTTCTGTAAATGGAGTCGGAGCAGAAGATGGGGTGGTTAGCGGCAGGAGGATTTGTGTCAAGATGGACTAACCTGAGGTGACCAGAAGACGTAGCTTTAGCGGTTAGCCCAATGTAGCATGGAGGATAAACCCAAACGCGGAAAGAAGCGAGTAGGCAGGATAACCACGCGATTTAGTTTAAGGACTCTCACAAAAACGGAGCAAGGGAAAAACACAAATTTAACCCGCGTCCAAAAAATACACACACAATAGCAAAAGACAACGGAACCAACATGTGAGTACTCATGGTTTGCTGAAACGACAACTGGAGCTGACATGGGCCGAACTCAATGACTGAGCGGTAAGCTATCGTTTGTTTACCTCTTTTATACTTCCTGGTTTTGCGCCCGTCTTACTTCCGGGTCCTAGTGCCGGGCGCAGATTGAGTGTGTATGACAGTACCCCCCTGTCCAGGACTGGCTCCTGATGGTCCTGGGGTGGAGGATACCCTGTGACGGTAGTCCCGAATTAGCTGAGGGTCGAGAATGAACCGGGCCGGGATCCAAGATCGCTCCTCGGGGCCATAGCCCTCCCAGTCCACCAGGTATTGCGTACCTTTGCCCCGAGAGCGCGAATCGAGGATTCGGCGCATGGTGTAGGCGGGACCGCCGTCGATGATCCGGGGAGGAGGAGCTGGGGGGGTGGGTGTAATCATTGGCGAGGTGATGAAGGGTTTGAATTGGGACAGGTGGAATACTGGGTGAATCCGGAGCGCCGCAGGCAGCTGGAGCCGGTAGGTGACAGGATTGATTCTGTGGGTGATGCGGTATGGTCCGATGAACCTGGGGGAGAGCTTCTTGGACTCGGTGTGAAGGTGAAAACCATACCTTGTCACCTACAGGGTACAGTCGTCCCGGGGGATGTCGACGGCGGTGTTGGTGGGTATAACGGATGTTGGTATGTTGAATGGCCCGGTTGGTCATGATCCAGAGCCGCTGACATCTGCGGACCAACTGTTGGGCTGACGGTACATCAACCTCCGGTTCTGGGTGGTTGCACATGGAAGGTTGGAAACCGTGACATACCTCAAATGGGCTTAGGTTGGTGGCTGAGGAGATGTGGAGGTTATGTGATAACCCCAGATGAGGTAGCGGGCCCAGGAGCGCTGCCGGTCTGCCACGAAACATCTCAGATAGCGCTCCAGTTGTTGGTTGGTCCGCTCCGTCTGACCGTTTGTCTGTGGGTGGTATCCGGAGGACAGACTGCAGGTGGAGTCGATCAGACGGCAGAAGGCCTTCCAGAACCGGGCTGTGAACTGGGGCCCTCTGTCCGAGACGATGTCCTTGGGGAACCCATGCAGACGGACTACGTGCTCTAATATCAACTCTGCTGTCTCCTTAGCTGACGGGAGTCCGGTGAGAGCCACCAGATGCACGGTTTTAGAGAACCGATCCACGATTGTGAGGATGGTGTCCTTTCCTTCGGAGGCCGGCAGGCCCGTGATGAAGTCTACGGCGATGGCCAGGGCCGTCGAGGAACTGGGAGTGGTTGTAGTTCTCCTGGGGTTGGTTGATTGGAGCTTTTGGCCCTGGCGCACACGGGGCATGCCTGAACGAACTCTCAGACGTCCCTCGTCATGGACGGCCACCAGAAGTTGCGCTGAAGCAATTGGAGGGATCGTCGGGTGCCCGGATGACCTGAGATGGGTGATGAGTGCCCCCATTGGAGGACCTCTGGTCTTATCACCTCGGGCACGAAGAGTCGTCCAGGTGGCACACCTGCCGGTTCGGTCTCTGTACCTTGTGCCTGGCGGACTCTCGTTTCCAGGTCCAGTTGGAGGGGGGCGATGATCCTGGAGGAGGGAAGAACCGACGCGGGGTCCATCCGGGGGAGGTCCACCTCTAGCTGTCGTGAGAGGGCGTCTGCCTTGGTGTTTTTGGACCCCGGGCGGTATGAGAGGTGAAAGTTGTAACTTTCAAAAAAGAGGGCCCACCGCGCCTGTCGTGGGTTTAGTTGTTTTATTGTCTTTATGGTGATGAGGTTTTGATGGTCTGTCCAGATTATGAATGGCTCGCTGACGCCCTGGAGCCAGTGACGCCATTCCTCCAGAGCCCACTTTATGGCCAGCAGTTCGCGGTCCCCTACCCCGTATCGCTGCTGAGTGGGATTAAATTTTCTGGAGAAAAAGCTACATGGGTGTAGCTTTTGATCTGGACCTCGTTGCGAGAGGATAGCTCCAGCGCCCACATCTGAAGCATCCACCTCTACAACGAATGGTTGACTGGCATCTGGATGGTGGAGAATCGGTGCAGTGGTGAAACGGTGACACAGTGACCGGAAGGCAGAGATGGCGGCCGGGTTGAGTTGAAACGGAAGGGGTGAAGGACGTGTCAGGGCGGTTAGGGGGGCGGCAACTGTACTGTAGCCCCGGATAAAGCGACGATAGAAATTCGCAAACCCGAGAAACCGTTGAAGCTGCTTAAGGGTCTTGGGTAGGGGCCAATGACGCACAACCTCTAGCTTCTGCGGGTCCATGGCCACACCCTGGGGCGAGATGACAAAACCCAGGAACGTGGTGGAGCGCTCGTGAAAAGCGCACTTTTCCAACTTACAGTACAGTTGGTGGGCGAGTAATCTCTTGAGAACCGCTCTGACGTGCTGGGTGTGTTCTTCCATAGTTCGTGAGTAGATTAAAATATCATCCAGGTAGGCGAATGCCCACCGGCCGAGCATGTCACAAAGAACATCATTGATCAGATGTTGAAATGCGGCGGGGGCATTGCACAGTCCAAACGGCATGACAAGGGTTTCATAATGTCCGGTGGGTGTAATGAAGACCGTCTTCCACTCATCGCCCTCTCTGATGCGCACCAAGTTGTAGGCGCTCTGGAGGTCCAACTTCGTAAAGATGGTGGCGCCAGAGAGAGCGTCCAGGGCTGAGTTGGTAAGAGGCAGAGGATGTCGGTTTTTGACGGTGATGTTGTTGAGCCCCCGATAGTCGACACAGGGGCGAAGTTCACCTCCTTTTTTCTTCACGAAGAAGAACCCCGCGGCTGCAGGTGAGGAGGATGGTCTGATGGTGCCTTGGCGCAGGGCGTTGGTGACGTATTCCTCCATCACCTTAGTCTCGGTGGAGGTGAGCGAATAGAGGTGGCCGCGGGGTGGAACCATACCAGGTTGGAGGTCAATGGCGAGGTCGTAGGGGTGATGAGGAGGAAGATGGGTGGCCCGTCGTTTACAGAAGACCTCCGCCAGGTCTCGATATGGCTCGGGCACAGCGTTGGTGTCGACGTCGGGGGCCTCGGACTCCCTAGAGCACGTCCCAGCCGCTGCCCGTAGGCATAGTTCGTTGCAGGTCGCACCCCATTGGAGGATCCGATTTTGGGTCCAGGAGATCAGAGGGTCGTGTTGGAGCAGCCAGGGGTGGCCAAGAATGATGGGAGGTGACGAGATGGGGGTGACGAAAAATCTGAGTTGCTCCTGGTGCTGGTCGATGGAGATAGTGACGGGTTCGGTTCGGGTGCTGATTGGGCTGGTGGATAGGGGGCGACCGTCGACAGATGTGATACGAACGGGCTGGGATAACGCCTCGAGTTTTACCCCCAGTTTTTTGGCGTATGAAGAGTCAATGAAGTTACCTGCTGACCTGAGTCGATGAACGCAGCACTTCGGACTCGTTTGTGGCCAACCTGGAGGTGTACCTGAACCGTGAGACGGGAGGAGTTGGTGGTGATGGCGGAGAGACGAAGGTGACCCGGCGAGTATCTCTCTCCTCTCACCGGGCCTGGGCGTTTCCCGGTCTGTGAGGACAGGTTGCCCGGTGATGTGTGGCTGACCCGCAATAGGCACAGAGCCCCTCACGGAAGCGTCTCTCCCGTTCTGCAGCGGTCAAGGAGGCGCGTCCTAGTTGCATGGGTTCCCCGGCTCTGGTGTCAACCACGGCAGGAGGTGGAGAACCGACATGTCCCGGGGTGGCGTAGGTGACGGAGTCTGCGGGACGTGGAGTGGTAACGGTGAAGGCGGGTGCGGGTCGTGAAGTGGTGACGGCGAAGGTGGGTGCAGGTGGCAGGGTGCGAGGGGCTGGCCTCGGGCGAGAGAGGAGGCGCTGGTCGATCCGGAGAGCGAGTTGGATCAGGCCCTCTAGGGTCGCAGGAAGCTCTCGCCCGGCTAGTTCGTCCTTGATTCGAGAAGCCAGTCCCTCGTAGTAGGATGTCCGGAGCGCTGCATCGCCCCACGTGGTTTGAACGGCGAGAGTGCGAAATTTGGCCGTATAGTGGCTCACGGGCAATCCTCCCTGCCTCAGGTGATAAAGTCTGGTGTCGGTCTCCACCTCGCCCGCTGGATGTTCAAAGGTGAGTTTGAGTTGGTGGGTGAACTCATTGTAAGAGTGGGCGGTGTCCGTATCTGCCTGTAGAACTGCAGTGGCCCACTCTGCTGCCTGCCCTTTTAGCAACGAGACGAGAAGAGCAATGCGAAGGCGATGGTCGGGCGCAGATTGAGTGTGTATGACAATTTGTTGGGTGGAAAATGGAGGAATGGAAGAACTTGCTGCTTTGTTTGTTAGCAGCTATCTTGGTTTGTTGGGGGGTAGTGGGGTGTGTGGGGGAGGGGTGTGGGGGGCAGGGGTGTGTGGGGGAGGGGTGTGTGGGGCAGGGGTGGAGGATCTCCAAAGCCAGTATTGTGTTAGTTCTTTGTACACTGTGTATTTTTAACACGTTGTTCTGTGTTTTACACTTTAAGGCTGACGTTAGGCATCTCAGTATTATTCATGTTTATCTACCTGCATTTTCTCTCAGGGAGAATGAATAGTTCTTTAAACTTTGTGAGCTGGAATGTTAAGGGTTTAAACCACCCGGTCAAGAGAAGGAAGGTGCTCTCACACCTTAAACAACTTAACACTGCAATCGCATTTTTACAAGAAACTCACATTCGCAGTTCTGATAATTCTCGCCTTATGTCACATTGGGGAGGGCAGCACTACCACTCGACCTTTCAGGCCAAAGCTAGGGGTGTCTCAATTCTCATTAATCCAAACATCTCTTTTGAGCATCATAATGTTATTACGGATATACAAGGTCGTTATATCATTGTTTCAGGGAAGTTATTTAATACTAATGTAGTTTTGGCTAATTTATATGCCCCTAATTATGACGATGTCTCCTTCTTTGAACATTTTTTCTCTCTTCTACCTGATCTGAGCTCATACTCTCTCATATTAGGGGGAGACTTTAACTGCTGTTTACTGTAGATCCATCACTTGACAGGTCATCTCCCAATCCTATACCTCTGAGTAAATCCACCACGCTACTTCAGTCCTATCTCTGCAGCTTTGGTATCTCTGACATATGGCGCTTCCTTAATCCAAAAGAGAGAGAATACTCCTTTTTCTCACATGTTCATCATACTTTCTCCAGAATTGATTATTTCTTTATAGATAATCAACTGATCCCAATGGTTACTTCTTGTGCTTATCAGAGCATTGTGATATCAGATCATCCAGTTGTTATGTCTATAAAACTTCCCAATCTCCCTCAAATTAATAAACATTGGCGCTTTAATTCATCGCTACTGATAGAGGACGATTTTGTAAAATTTATGGAAGACCAGATGGTTTTTTTCTTTAACACAAATGAAACACCTGAAGTGTCATGTTTAGTTGTTTGGGATGCTCTGAAAGCCTACCTCAGGGGACGGATAATTTCATACACTGCAAATGTGAAAAGGAAGGCATATAAAGAACGTAAAGATTTGACCAACCAAATTAAAGAAATTGATCAGCAGTATGCTCTATTTAAAAACCCTGATCTCTATAAAAAACGTGTAGAAGTGCAAACTAAGTTTGAACTTATTTCAACGCATGTAATTGAACGGCAATTATTAAAGAGTAGGAGCCAATTTTACATTCATGGTGACAAATCTGGGAAACTTTTAGCTAATCAGTTGAAAGGATTTAGAGCACAGCAACAAATTACAAAAATTCGGATGGAGGATGGTACCATCACTACCGACCATTCTAAAATTAATGATATATTCAGGGATTTTTATTCTCGATTATATACTTCTGAGTTCCCAAAGGACCATAGTTCAGTTGAGAATTTCTTGACTCAACTAGATATCCCAACACAGTCCCCTGATTCTAGATTAAGATTAGAAGAGCCTATATCACAAGAGGAAATCAGTTCAGCTATCTCATCATTGCAATCTGGTAAGTCCCCGGGTCCTGACGGGTTCCCTGCAGAGTTTTTTAAATCATTCTCCTCATACCTTGCACCACAACTAGCTTTGGTTCTATCTGGATCTTTTAAGCAAGGTAAGATGCCTGCGTCATTTAATGAGGCTCGCATCACCCTCATAGCAAAGAAGGATAAGGACCCAACAGAGTGCTCCTCATATAGACCAATCTCTCTTCTTAATGTGGATGTTAAAATCCTTGCTAAAGTCTTGGCTCGTAGATTAGAGAATGTTCTACCCTCAATTATATCTGAGGACCAGACCGGTTTTGTTAAAAATCGTTATTCTTACTTTAACATTCGACGCCTTATGGATATCTTGTACACACCATCAGAGGAGACCCCTGGGTGTGTCCTTTCTTTGGATGCTGAAAAGGCTTTTGATCGTGTGGAATGGGAGTATTTGTTTAGGGCTTTAGAAAAATTCAATTTTGGTCCAAGTTTTATCACTTGGGTTAAATTATTATATTCAAGCCCCACTGCCTCAGTTCTGACAAATGCTCAACAGTCTCAACCATTCAGTCTTCAGCGGGGAACTCGTCAGGGGTGTCCCCTTAGCCCACTGCTCTTTAACCTTGCCATTGAGCCACTAGCAATCGCATTCCGTAGCTGTAGAAATATATCTGGGATTTGGAGGCAGGGAGAAGAACATAAAGTTTCTCTTTATGCAGATGACCTTCTACTATTTTTATCAAATCCAGTCTCTTCTCTGCCACAAGTGCTGTCATTGCTCAGGGAATTTAGCTACTTTTCAGGATATAGATTAAATTTGCACAAAAGTGAACTTTTTCTGCTAGATAATACAGCAGTAACAACTGGTATGCACAATTTTCCATTCAACATAGTGGAAAATCAGTTTACCTATCTTTGTATTACAATTACAAGGAAACATAAACACCTTTTTAAAGAATATTTTATTAGGTTGTTGAACCAAACAAGAAAGGACTTGGGACGATGGTCACCACTGTCCATGTCCCTGGTGGGCCGCATTAATGCCATTAAAATGAGTATTCTTCCTAAATTTTTATATCTCTTTCAGTCTGTACCTGTTTTTATTTCCAAATCTTACTTTGGCGCTTTAGACTCAATTATATCTTCTTACCTTTGGAAAGGTAAACATCCACGATTGAATAAGTCCCTACTTCAAAGATCTAGAAGAGACGGTGGCATGGCTCTACCTAATTTTCGTTTCTACTACTGGGCAGCAAACATTCGATCTGTCATCTTTTGGGCTTATTTTCATAATCAACCTGATCGGCCTGCCTGGGTGGAAAGGAGATAAAGTCTTTCAAAAACCTCTCTGTCTCTCCACTCCTTGGATCTGCTCTCCCCATCCCCTTAATTAAATTAATCAATAACTCAGTAGTTAGACATACTTTGAGAGTATGGGCTCAGTTCAGAAAGCACAGCGGTCTTCTGGGCTTTTTTCTGTCCAGTCCTATCGTCTCTAACCATCTCTTCCAACCTTCTTTACATGATTCAGTGTTTCAGGAATGGTACAATAAGGGCATCAAGCTTTGCAAAGACCTGTTTGTTGACCATAAGTTTGCATCGTTTGAACAGCTTTCTGAGAGGTTTAACCTACCCAATTCTCATTTTTTCAGATATCTGCAAGTAAGACACTTCATTCGCTCTTTAATACCAAATTTCCCTGAGGCTCCTGCAGCAAGCATTCTAGATAATCTCCTCTGTTTGTCCCCGCTGCGTAAAGGCCTAATATCCACTATTTATGGTGCATTGATGGCTTTGAGTCACACCCCTTTGTGTAAAATTAAAACTGCTTGGGAGAAGGATTTAA
Source organism: Channallabes apus (assembly GCA_030522415.1). Classification (NCBI taxonomy): domain Eukaryota; kingdom Metazoa; phylum Chordata; class Actinopteri; order Siluriformes; family Clariidae; genus Channallabes; species Channallabes apus. Next base: position 11,042,850 of record CM060125.1, read on the forward strand.
ATTTGCCACTATCAGATGATACTTGGAATTCAATTCTTAAACTTATCAACTCAACCTCCTTATGTGCCCGCCACTCTTTATTACAGTTTAAGGTTGTACACAGGGCTCATTTCTCCAAACTTAAACTTTCCCGTTTCTACCCAGTGTCATGTTTCTTACGGGGTCTGCGTCGGAGGTGAGTGCGAGGCATGATCGTGGAGGCGAGCTGACGGTTCAACAAAGTTGTTTTATTTTGTCTTCAAACAAAAGCATAAAACAAACAAGATCTCTCCAACACAAACTAAACTTAAACGACAAATGCTAGACGGCTGACTGAGATTCAGTCAGGCTATTTATAGAACTAAAACATAATCAACTAATAATTGGCTTACCTCGGTTCAGGTGAGCTTCTACGTCACCTGACCGCGGTGCAAACTGGGAAGTTCAACATGAAACATAAACCAAACTACAAAACAAAAACCAAAAACGGGCGTTAGTCGCCCTCTAGGGGTCAACCGTCACAGTACCCCCCCCAAGAAAAATGCTCCTCTGGAGCATCATCGGAGGCCCCGGACACCCACCCCAATGTTCTACCTTCCACCTCCTGACTAGGAGGCTGGGTGACGGGGCTGGAGACGTGCTCGGCCGTGGCAGAGCTGGAGACGTGCTCGGCCGTGGCAGAGCTGGAGACGTGCTCGGCCGTGGCAGAGCTGGAGACGTGCTCGGCCGTGGCAGAGCTGGAGACATGCTCGGCCGTGGCAGAGTTGGCACCGCGCTCGACGACGGCGTTGGAGCTGGCACCGCGCTCGACGACGGCGTGGGAGCGGTCACTGCGCTCGACGACGGCGTGGGAGCGGTCACTGCGCTCGACGACGGCGTTGGAGCGTGCAATGCGCTCGACGACGGCGTGGGAGCGGTCACTGCGCTCGACGACGGCGTGGGAGCGGTCACTGCGCTTGACGACGGCGTTGGAGCGTGCACTGCGCTCGACGACGACGTTGGAGCTTGTGCAGAGCTCAACAGCGGCGTTGGAGCGTGCACTGCGCTCGACGACGGCGTGGGAGCGGTCACTGCACTCGACGACGGCGTGGGAGCGGTCACTGCGCTCGACGACGGCGTTGGAGCGTGCACTGCGCTCGACGATGGCGTGGGAGCGTGCACTGCGCTCGACGATGGCGTTGGAGCGTGCACTGCGCTCGACGATGGCGTGGGAGCGTGCACTGCGCTCGACGATGGCGTGGGAGCGGTCACTGCGCTCGACGACGGCGTTGGAGCGTGCACTGCGCTCGACGACGACGTTGGAGCTTGTGCAGAGCTCAACGGCGGCGTTGGAGTGTGCACTGTGCTCGACGACGACGTTGGAGCGGTCACTGCGCTCGACGACGACGTTGGAGCTTGTGCAGAGCTCAACAGCGGCGTAGGAGCGTGCACTGCGCTCGACGACGACGTTGGAGCTTGTGCAGAGCTCAACAGCGGCGTTGGAGCGTGCACTGCGCTCGACGACGGCGTGGGAGCGGTCACTGCACTCGACGACGGCGTGGGAGCGGTCACTGTGCTCGACGACGGCTTGGGAGCGGTCACTGCGCTCGACGACGACGTTGGAGCTTGTGCAGAGCTCAACGGCGGCGTTGGAGTGTGCACTGCGCTCGACGACGACGTTGAAGCTTGTGCAGAGCTCAACAGCGGCGTTGGAGCGTGCACTGCGCTCGACGACGACGTTGGAGCTTGTGCAGAGCTCAACAGCGGCGTTGGAGCGTGCGCTGCGCTCGACGACGTTGGAGCGTGCACTGCGCTCAACGGCGTTGGAGCGTGCACTGCGCTCGACGGCGTTGGAGCGTGCACTGCGCTCGACGGCGTTGGAGCGTGCACTGCGCTCGACGACGACGTTGGAGCTTGTGCAGAACTCAACAGCGGCGTTGGAGCGTGCACTGCGCTCGACGACGACGTTGGAGCTTGTGCAGAGCTCAACAGCGGCGTTGGAGCGTGCAATGCGCTCGACGATGTTGGAGCGTGCACTGCGCTCGACGACGGTGTGGGAGCGGTCACTGCACTCGACGACGGCGTGGGAGCGGTCACTGCGCTCAACGACGGCGTGGGAGCGGTCACTGCGCTCGACGACGACGTTGGAGCTTGTGCAGAGCTCAACGGCGGCGTTGGAGTGTGCACTGCGCTCGACGATGACGTTGGAGCTTGTGCAGAGCTCAACAGCGGCGTTGGAGCGTGCACTGCGCTCGACGACGACGTTGGAGCTTGTGCAGAGCTCAACAGCGGCGTTGGAGCGTGCGCTGCGCTCGACGACGTTGGAGCGTGCTCTGCGCTCGACGGCGTTGGAGCGTGCACTGCGCTCGACGGCGTTGGAGCGTGCACTGCGCTCGACGGCGTTGGAGCGTGCACTGCGCTCGACGGCGTTGGAGCGTGCACTGCGCTCGACGGCGTTGGAGCGTGCACTGCGCTCGACGGCGTTGGAGCGTGCACTGCGCTCGACGACGACGTTGGAGCTTGTGCAGAACTCAACAGCGGCGTTGGAGCGTGCACTGCGCTCGACGACGACGTTGGAGCTTGTGCAGAGCTCAACAGCGGCGTTGGAGCGTGCAATGCGCTCGACGACGTTGGAGCGTGCACTGCGCTCGACGGCGTTGGAGCGTGCACTGCGCTCGACGGCGTTGGAGCGTGCACTGCGCTCGACGACGACGTTGGAGCTTGTGCAGAACTCAACAGCGGCGTTGGAGCGTGCACTGCGCTCGACGACGACGTTGGAGCTTGTGCAGAGCTCAACAGCGGCGTTGGAGCGTGCACTGCGCTCGACGACGTCGTTGGAGCTTGTGCAGAGCTCAACAGCGGCGTTGGAGCGTGCGCTGCGCTCGACGACGTTGGAGCGTGCTCTGCGCTCGACGGCGTTGGAGCGTGCACTGCGCTCGACGGCGTTGGAGCGTGCACTGCGCTCGACGGCGTTGGAGCGTGCACTGCGCTCGACGGCGTTGGAGCGTGCACTGCGCTCGACGACGACGTTGGAGCTTGTGCAGAACTCAACAGCGGCGTTGGAGCGTGCACTGCGCTCGACGACGACGTTGGAGCTTGTGCAGAGCTCAACAGCGGCGTTGGAGCGTGCAATGCGCTCGACGACATTGGAGCGTGCACTGCGCTCGACGGCGTTGGAGCGTGCACTGCGCTCGACGGCGTTGGAGCGTGCACTGCGCTCGACGACGACGTTGGAGCTTGTGCAGAACTCAACAGCGGCGTTGGAGCGTGCACTGCGCTCGACGACGACGTTGGAGCTTGTGCAGAGCTCAACAGCGGCGTTGGAGCGTGCACTGCGCTCGACGACGTCGTTGGAGCTTGTGCAGAGCTCAACAGCGGCGTTGGAGCGTGCGCTGCGCTCGACGACGTTGGAGCGTGCACTGCGCTCGACGGCGTTGGAGCGTGCACTGCGCTCGACGGCGTTGGAGCGTGCACTGCGCTCGACGGCGTTGGAGCGTGCACTGCGCTCGACGGCGTTGGAGCGTGCACTGCGCTCGACGGCGTTGGAGCGTGCACTGCGCTCGACGACGACGTTGGAGCTTGTGCAGAACTCAACAGCGGCGTTGGAGCGTGCACTGCGCTCGACGACGACGTTGGAGCTTGTGCAGAGCTCAACAGCGGCGTTGGAGCGTGCAATGCGCTCGACGACGTTGGAGCGTGCACTGTGCTCGACGGCGTTGGAGCGTGCTCTGCGCTCGACGGCGTTCGAGCGTGCACTGCGCTCGACGGCGTTGGAGCGTGCACTGCGCTCGACGGCGTTGGCACGTGCACTGCGCTCGACGGCGTTGGAGCGTGCACTGCTCTCGACGGCGTTGGAGCGTGCACTGCTCTCGACGGCGTTGGAGCTTGTGCAGAGCTCAACAGCGGCGAAACGTCATCCTCAAAGCTGGGAGGCTGCGGTAGAGTGGGTGCTTGGTGCAGCGGCTGCTGACACGTTAGCGCGCTGTTCTTCTTTCGGTGCAGACACAGCGCGCAGTCTTCCTCCCCGACAGGCTCAGGCAGTGGCCGGGGGAGGAGCGCATCGTCCAGACCCGGGAGGGGGATGCTTGCGCAGGTCACGAATGCGCTCCTGGTTGGACTCCGCCCACTGCCTGTAGAAGCCTACCTCGTCGCCGTGCTGCAGCGGTGTCCAGTCCTCCATGTTCAGCTCCGGTGGCGGGGGAAGCATGCTGTCCGCGCTACTTTCAGGCAGTGGCCGTGGGAGGAGTGCATCGTCCAGATCCGAGAGAGGGATCGCTTCCGGGACTACAGCTTGGTTCTCCCGAACCTGGACGAACTGCAGTTGGAGCTGCATGCTGAATGCACTCCTCGTTGCATTCCGCCCACTGCCTGCAGAATCCTCCCGTCTCTCCCTCGGCCGCTACACCTCTCGGCGGTGTGTGCCGGATGACGGGTCCGCAGCCTTCCCAGCTTCGCCTCGCCATTCTCTCTCTGGCTGTCATGCTGTCCTCCCGTGAGCTCGCCGGCTCGATGTGCTCACCGTTTCTCCATCCCTGACCAACTTCCTTCTCGCCGTGCGCTTCGCTGGCCTCCAGCAGTTCCGCCAGCTCGTTAGATATGATAATTTCTCCTCCCAAGAAATTCCCTAGGAGGGGATCCTCCGCCATGCCTCTTGGTAGGTCTAGCATTCTGTCCTGTTTCTTACGGTGTCTGCGTCGGAGGTGAGTGCGAGGCATGATCGCGGAGGCGAGCTGACGGTTCAACAAAGTTGTTTATTTTGTCTTCAAACAAAAGCATAAAACAAACAAGATCTCTCCAACACAAACTAAACTTAAACGACAAATGCTAGACGCCTGACTGAGATTCAGTCAGGCTATTTATAGAACTAAAACATAATCAACTAATAATTGGCTTACCTCGATTCAGGTGAGCTTCTACGTCACCTGACCGTGGTGCAAACTGGGAAATGAAGTTCAACATGAAACATAAACCAAACTACAAAACAAAAACCAAAAACGGGCGTTAGGCGCCCTCTAGGGATCAACCGTCACACCCAGACATTGATCCTTGCTGTAATAAATGTAAAAGCGGAGAGGCGTCTCTTATTCATATGTACTGGACATGCCCAAATTTGGAAAAATTCTGGAGGGATGTTTTTAGGACCCTGTCCTAAGTATTGAAATGCAATCTTGAACCAGACCCCCTGATTGCTCTTTTTGGTATCACTGGAGAGGAAGATAAGAGTCTAACTCCAGCTAAAAAGCGATTGTTGTCTTTTGCGACACTCCTGGCCAGGCGTTCTCTTTTATTCAAGTGGAAGGATGCCACATCACCCACCCACGCCCAGTGGCTCAGAGATATCATGTCCTGTCTGTCCCTGGAGAAGATTCACTACACAATTCGTTACTCAGAATTGAAATTTCAACAGGTGTGGGGGCCCTTCCTTCACTTTTTTCATATACATTTATAGTTTGATTCCTGTCTTATTTAATTACTTGTTTGTTTGCTTTCTTTCCCCTTTTTATTCCTCTTTATTTATTTATTTTTGCACGTAGAACCAAAAAACTTCCAGCTCCATATTCTTTTTTCTTTTTTGGTTTCTCTCAATGCCTGGCGTTTAGCCTTTCATATGCTTGTAAAACTGGCTTGGAGTCGGGGAGGGACGGGGTGGGTGCTATAGGGTTTATAAGGGGATTATAAAACCTGCATTAAAACATTACATGTTTACCCTGTTTTATCTCTGTTAAAATTAATAAAAATATTGTTGAAAGAAAATGAAAAATAATACAAATTATACAAGGGGGAAGGAAAAAAATTGCACCCCGGAAACCACTGCACTGATTGATTGATGGAGAACAAACACGCTAGTATGGAGCGATATCGCGGACAATATTCAAATGCAATTGCAAATTGCAATTGCGTTTCCCATAAGTGGACGCACAAAGTGTGCCATAATTCAAATGCAATTGCAAACTTTTCATTACCGTTTGCTGTTTCGCCTTCGCGAGCGCACATTCACTGCCAAATTCCAAATGAAAAAGAAAAGTCCATTTGCATTTGTATTTCCCAGGTCTTACACGTCATGAAATTTTTCATATTTAAATAGCAAAATCAATCACCACGTTTGCTTTTTCACTTTCTCTGCGCCGCGCGTCAAGCCGGTGCTCAATCGAAAAATGCTACCCATCGAGTTTTGCTAACTATCGGATCTGCGCATGCGCAGTCCCACAAGTTTGCACACTGTTTCCATGCCCATAAATCCATACTACCTTGGTGCTGAGACTTCGATTGGCAGTGGGTTTAAACCGTTTTCCTTTGCTTAATTTGACCGAAACATTTGAGTTTCTGCATAAATTGTCGTGAATGAGCCTTAAGGTTGAGGAAAATAAAATCTTGAAACTGGTTCAGTGTCTCAAATTTAAACACCTACTGTACGTAGATGTACGTTTACATCTTTTTGTATACTTGAATATCTTGTGGTTATCATATGTGTGCAGCACTATTCAGTGCACAGAGCAGTTCATACATACTGTAAGTGCTTACGCACGTGATGACATGCGTTTTTGATTTTATTTATGATAATGCTAATAAATACAATCAACTCTTCTAATAAGATTTAACATCCACAGTGTAGTTGTAGTAATGCGGTAGCGTAAATCGACAGACTCTGTTATCGATTTGTGCTATGGTACCATTTTTCGACAAGGCAGCAAAAATCGACAGAACACTTTATACCGATGGAATCACTAAGGGACCGTCGAAAAAGTGCATGACCAAGACCCAAGCGTTTATTTACAGAAGAAAACACAAGATTACAGAGAAATACCTCACAGGACATCACTGTTAGGCTACAGTATGGATTATTTGTTTTTCTGTTTTTTTGTTTGTTTAATTGATTTATAATTATTTTAATGTACATTTTCAAATAAATTATTACACAGACCATTCTTATGGCAATAAAACAGATAATTTGTTAAATGAGAGTCGGGGTGTTTTTTAAAATTAAAATAATAATAAAAATTGTAAAGATATGTATGAAAATTAATGCACTTTGGTACAGTTTATTATGAGTTGCAAAAATGACAATTAAATCAACAAAATTCAATAACTTTTTTCCTATAGAAATTTTTTATCCTTTTTTATCCTTGCTCATAACTACAACCCTTCCCTTTGCAATATTCAGTTTGATATTAATTCAGTTGTGAATTTTTTTATTTAAAAAAAGAAAGAAAAATTAAATCAATTGAATAAAAATTTTTTTTAGTTATTAGCAGTGATGGAGTGGATTATAGTACAACTGGTTTTACATGTGTAATCCACATAACGAAAAAGCTATTGATTTTTTTTGTAATGTTATGCGCTAAAATGGCTCCCTGCCGCGGATTGCCCCCCCAATATAACCTCTATCAAACGAATTTGATTATAAAATAAGCTATATAAAAAAACACGTAGTATAGGGAAATATATATTTAAAAAATTTCATATACATGCATATTTTTATATTTCTTATTTATAATAAAAATCGCTTTGTGTAATTTTTCATCATAAACAATATTTGTGTAGTGTAAACATTTTTGTATTAAATGACAAACCCCTGCAAAATAAATGTGCCACAAAATATACATTATATGAGAATTTGTATTATGTGTCTTAATTTCCGTGTATTTGTATGAGGCGCCGTATAGGGCTTAAATCAAACTTCATTCATGCACACACATATGAAACACTCACACATACATATATACTACTAACTGCTCACACAACAATAGGTTACTTGCGTAACCCCGGTTCTCTGATAGCATTAAGTGAGGTGTCTCACTATGGGATACGCCCCTTCCGCGTATTCTTCAGAAGCCCTATTACATTACGCCAGCCCCTATTGGCTGGCAAATGTGACGTTGTGCCTTGGCGTGGCCTTCCCTCCCCCCGTATAAAGGGGGCAGCACGACGTCACTTCGCTATTCAAAACAAGCAACCTCTTCCTCGCTTCACACAGCAAGGAGGGTGATCTGGTGAGACACCTCACTTAATGCTATCAGAGAACGGGGGTTACGCAAGTAACCTATTGTTCTCTTTCAAGCATATGTTTCGGTGTCTCACTATGGGATATCCTAACTCCCGTATTGTCAGATAGCCTGTCTTGAAGTCTTCTGCCAACCATAATCAACACATTCAGGGCCGAGCGATTTTCTTTTTTATTTTTATTTTTTAACTTGTAGATTCTGTCCTTACGCTCAGTACTGCGTGAGCTACAGTCTGAGCTGTAACGTCCAGTTTATAAAATCTGGCAAATGTGTGTGGCGATGACCAGCTCGCCGCTTCACAGATATCCTGTAATGTGACTCCTTTAAATAGAGCCCATGAACTTGACATGCCCCTTGTTGAGTGTGCGCGTAAGCCAGTTGGGGGTTCGAGACCCTTACTGGAATATGCCAACGAAATAGCCTCCACTATCCAATGCGATAAATGTTGCTTAGTGATCGGCTTCCCCGTACAAGGTTTCATCCAAGAAATGAACAGCTGATCGCTCTCCCTTAAACCTCTGGTTCGCTCTGTGTAGATGCGTAAAGCGCGCACCGGGCACAGTGTATTTAACTTTTGCTGCTCTGATGATGCAAAAGGGGGTGGAAGGCTCTCAGCTCGAGAGGGTTTATAGCATTAATGACTTTAGGCATGAATGCCGGGTTAGGTTTCATAACTACTCCCGCATCCCCAGACATGAACTGCAAGCATGCTGGGTGCACAGAAAACGCATGAATCTCACTCACGCGCTTCGCTGAGACCAAAGCCATTAGTAGCGCAGTCTTGAAAGACAATGCCCTGAAATCAACCTTGTCTAGCGGTTCAAATGGGGACGTAGACAATGCACCAAGCACCAATCCCAAGTCCAATGATGGGGTAAGTGATTTTGAAACCGGTAGGGCGCGACGCGCGCCCTTCATGAATCTGCATATCAGAGGATGTTGTCCCACTGTTTTGTTATCAAACCCAATGTGACACGCAGATATAGCGGCTAGGAACACTTTTATGGTTGAGAACGCTTTACCGTTGTCTATCATTTCCTGAAGAAATGAAAGAACCACTGCCACTGAGCACTGAAAAGGAATCTCGTGTCTAGTTGCGCACCAGCGCTCAAACACATTCCACTTGCAGTCATATAGAGACCTAGTTGACGCTGCTCTGGCATTCTGTATGGTTCTGATGACACTGTCAGGTAAACCAGTCTTATTTAGATTGGACCACTCATAGGCCAGGCCCATAGCACCAGTCGTTCCGGGTGAGGATGGAAGATCTCCCCTTCCTCCTGTGACAGAAGGTCTCTGCGCTGCGGGAGAGACCACGGTTCGTCGTACAGCATATGTATGATCTCCGCAAGCCAGTGTTTCCCCGGCCATCTTGGAGCTATTAGTATCAGTTTCATACCTTCCTCCCTTGCTGGTATCAGCGCTATTGGTGGGAATGCGTATAGGAGGGTGCGAGGCAACTCGTGTGCTAGCGCATCTATTCCCAGGGGTGCGCTCCGGTCCTTCAGGGAAAAGAACAGGTGACACTGGGCGTTGCCTTGGGACGCGAACAGATCCACTGTCGCCCTGCCGTATATGCTCCAGATCTGTTCGACCACTTCGCTGTTCAGTCTCCACTCCCCGTAGGGGGGATTTCCCCTGGACAGCAGATCTGCACCCCGATTCATCACCCCCTGTACGTGTGTCGCTCTCAGGGATTGAAGGTTGACACTGCCCCATAAGATCAGTCTGCGTGCTAGCGTGTGCAGCAGAAGTGATCTGAGGCCCCCCTGATGATTTATGTAAGCTACAACTGTAGTGTTGTCCGTTCTCACGAGAACATGATTCCCTCTTAGAAAAGGAAGAAAGTGTCTTAGTGTCAGAAAGACAGCTAGCATTTCCAGATCTTTATGTGAATATTGGCCATATGCTGACTCCATCTCCCATTCATTATAACTTGTACTTAAGTAAAATTTCACTGAAGTAACAGTACTTGTACTTGAGTACAAAATTTTATTACTCTTTCCACCTCTGGTACTGCGCATGCGCGGGCACTTTGCGCTTTGACAGAGTCTGTGTGCTCCATCACCTCTGTGAGAGTGGGGTGCCGCCTACGCCTTCCTGGGCATGCAGAGCTGTAGCGCCTCGTCATCCCTCTTTTTTTCCTCGCATCTTGTCTGCATCAGTGTCAGCGCCGAGCCGAAGATGCCGTCTGCCACCACTGGTGCGTCCAAAATGGACTCCTTCTCCCTGTCGGAGAGATTGGCTAGGTTGAGCCACCTGCCTTTCTCCTGAATGACCATCGTGGCCATTTCCTTGCCCGCGGCTTGCACCGCGCACCTCTGAAGCCTCAGCGAGAGATCCGTTACGACGCATATCTCCTCCCACTGTGTCTGACCTGGTGTGGTCGAGGCTTCGTCCTGCAGCTCTGCTTGGTATGCAGTCAGCAGGGAGGTCACATTTAGGGCTCTCGCGCAAAGGGCGACTGCTTTATAGGCGCGTTCCGTCATGCTTGACTGAAACCGCTCCGCTTTTGATGGCAACGACGGATTTGCAGCCGCCGTGTGTCATGGGAGCAGGTGCGCTGCCACTAGCTGTTCCATGGGGGGCATCCGGAAAAGTCCTGCCTTTTCCATGCCCTCCATGTCCAGTGTGGATCCCCCTTGCACTGGCACCTTGCTGGTGAAAGGTTTGTCCTTCCAGTTCACCGCGAGCTCCTCCAGGAGCTCTGGGAAGACTGGAAGGAGCTGTCGTGCCGCCCGTTTCACCCTCGGCAGCCTCTTGCCCTCATAGCGAGACTTTGCAGTCTCCGCTACCACAGTCGGCCACTGGATGTCCAGCTTCTCCGCGGCGCATTTGCACACGTCCTGCAGGTCGACGCTAAGGAGCGGGGATGGTGCCCCGTCCATAGTCTCAGTGGTTCGCGTGGCGGCAAGGGGTTGTGCTGAGTGTACGGGTGGGAGGAAAGGCGAGTCCTCGAAATCCTCCTCTTCCTCAGAAAGGAGAAAGTCGGACTGGCCCTCTTCCTCCAAATCGATTGCGCCTTCCTCCTCGTCAGTGCTGGGCAGAGGGGCGCAGGCGTCGAGCTGTTCACCCCAGGATAAGGCTGCCGTGGTGGGCAGCTCTCCAGGGATGGATACCTGTGGAGTGGCAGCTGGAGTGGGGCTAGGTGACAGGAGCGGGTCGAGGCCCGATAGGCTAGCTTGGCGCGCTAGCCTGCGATGAAGGCTCTTCGCGGTGAAGCGTGCGCACTGCTAGCAGGAACCGGGGTTTTCAACCGCTAGTTGGGCATGTTTCAGCCCAAAACACGCCGAGCAGACCTGGTGTGAGTCTTTGCCCGCGATTTTGTTCCCACACAAGCAGAGTCGCACGTCTCCTCCTCCCCTAGCTTTAGCACACTGCATTGCTGCAGCCATTGTTTCTTCTGGATAGGCTTCTGGTGTGAAGCGAGAAGAGGTTTTTGAATAGCGAAGTGACGTCGTGCTGCCCCCTTTATACGGGGGGGAGGGAAGGCCACGCCAAGGCACAACGTCACATCTGCCAGCCAATAGGGGCTGGCGTAATGTAATAGGGCTTCTGAAGAATACGCGGAAGGGGCGTATCCCATAGTGAGACACCGAAACGTATGCTTGAAAGAGAACTACATATGAAATGCGCACTCACACACACATACATACTACTAACTGTTCACACAACTACATATGAAATGCGCACTCACACACACATATATACTACTAACTGCTCACACAACTACATATGAAATGCGCACTCACACATACATACATACTCTCCGCGCGCGCACATACATACATACTTTCAGCGCGCGCACATACATACATACTTTGCACACTCACACACACATACATACATACTCTCCGCGCACGCACATACACCTATGAGATTCTCAGTGTAACCGGAAGGCATTTCAGTGTAACCGGAAGGCATTTCAGTGTAACCGGAAGGCATTTCAGTGTAACCGGAAGGCGTTTCAGTGTAACCGGAAGGCGTTTCAGTGTAAAAGGAAGTCATTTCAGTGTAGACGGACTTTTCGCTTCATTCTCCCTGAATGGTAGTACTGGTTTGTAAACAGCCTGCTGTTGGACAGTTTAGAAGACGGAGTAGGACAGTATAATGATCATCACTGCTCAATCACAAGGCTTATTTAGAACTGTCCACATAATGACTCTATATTGCAGCGGCAGAAAACGCAGGTGATTATTTTCAAAAAGAAAATTGAAGCACGGAATCTGTGGCTAATATGAAAATTACTGTTTTGTGAAATGTGTTTCCTTGCCTTCGCGAGGAATAACTAACTCATCGGAATCCCACGAGACTCTGAATTGGAAATTCAAACATTGTTCCGACCCTCCATATCACCCACTTTTGTTGTGATAAATAAATCACTCGTTGTCTTCTAAACTGTCCATTAACGGTGTAACGCTCAGAATTATTATTATTAGAGCTAATTACACTAAATCGGGGTCTAAGATCTATAAACGGGTTAATCTCACTTACTTCCGGTATTGCGCAACCTTCGCGGAGCAAGGAAAGACGGTGACAACAACAATTTCCAAAACCAAACCCAAGTGTATTATATACAAAAGACAAACAAACAAATGAAGTGCAACGAAAAAACAATATATACAATATATAAACAAATATGTACAAAGTCAGTAGTGTGTGCGAGTGTGTGAGTGCGTATGTATGAATGTCCAAGTCCGTGTTATAGTGAGAGTATGGAAAGGTGGAATGGGGAGACGGCTCGATCTCACCGGTGAAAGATGGTAAGTCTGGGAGCTCGAGAAACGGAATGAGAGGGGTATAGTTGACGTCCAGGAAAAGAATAATCCAATGGAAATCGTAAACTAGCTCTCTCTCTCTATCCATACACAGCGCTGCTTTCTTCATCTCCCCGTGTCGAACGTCATGCCGGTTCCGGCTTTATACCGGCACACGTGACCTGATAGGTCATCGGGGTTCTCTTGCGGCACAGCTGCGCATGCGTGCGAGAGCTTAACCCCGGAACGAACGCACCGTTGCCATGGGGACGAAAATACCCGACTGGGGCCAGTTTGCTGGTGCAGGTGAGCAACATTAGCCCTAGCATCATTCCCCTGCTGATTAACTGCCCCTTTATGTGGCCGTGCTACATAGACCCCCCCCCCAGCCTCCGGCGTGTGAGGAGAGAACCGCACTAGCGCATTTTCTAAACCACTTATTCGGCTATGTGGGATGCCCCCAGACCTAGTGTCAGTCCATTGGGTCTTCTTTGTCTCTTTTAGCTGGACCCTCCCACTGGGCACTAGCTCACCTGACAAGTCTTTGATGGGCAGAGGAAAGAGATGGAGTCCATCGCCAAACCAGCCCGCCCGGTAGCTCTGGTACCTCGAGCTGCCGGGAACTGTGGTAGCTGGCTTCTTTGGCAGGCTGACCTGTTGGTGGAGGTGTCTCTTCCTCCGCTGTGATCCTGATGTCGGTCGGTTCTGTATCAGTGGCTGGGTCTGTGGAGTGTTGTTGGGTGGTAGGCTGCCCCAGCGGCCCCTGGTGAGCTTAGCCTCACTCCTGGTGTTCTGGCAGACCTCGCACGCTCCCACGTACCGCCAGACGTCCTTGCGGATGGTGGGCCACCAGGCGACGTTTAGGAGGCTTAGTAGGGTTTTTAGCCCCCCCCGGTGGCCACCCGACGGCTTTTGGTGAAAGTCTTGTAGGAATGTCTGGACGTTTGTAGGTGGGACTACCAGCGGGAGTGCTCCTCCCTTCTTCCTCGGAACTCTACGGTGTAACGCCCCCTGGTGGTGTTCGAAGGAGACGCCCTGGTTCTGGGTCGCTCCGACATCGACCACAGTGGCTAGTAGCGCCACCTGGAGACCTTCCCGCTGTGGCGGTTCCACCTCTGCGAGGTCTCTGGGAAGGGCGGCTGACCGCTCCGAGGTAGGTTGAGGAGGTTCTGCTTTTGTTGGCACAGCGTAGTAGAGCTGAGAGGGTGCAGAGAGGGGCTGGTCGTTGGACGGTCCAGCTTGGGCCAGAGTAGAAGTGGGCAGTGGTGCTCCTTTCTTCCTTTTCTCCTGGCTGTCCTTCCCTGGAGTTGCGGTGTTAGGACGATCGGCTGAGTGTAGAGATGGAGGTGGTGAAGACGCCGTGGTGTGTGCTTCAGATCTGAGGGCGGTGGGCGTGTTAAAGAGGCGCAGCTTCTTCATCTGCTTCTCCCAGACGATATCACGACGCATGAAACAGTCAGCTACTGCTTTCTCCAGTTTCCCTAGCGACTCTCGGCAGTAGCGCTCCAGCTCATCTAGCTTGGTGTCTACCGCCTGTCGAAAACTGAGTTCGCGGTTTAAGCTGCTGTCCATGGAGTCTCTGAAATTCCTCTCCAACACACCCACCTTTTCAGTCATAGCCACTACATCCCCTTTACATTGCTCAAGTTCTGCACGCATTGTTTTTAAACTATCAGACAAATTAGACATAAGCCCCATCAAGTTATCATCATGCCTATCTGATACATACAGTACAAAGAACTAAGCAATGGAATAGGATTACGTCTTAACACAAATGCACATTCCTCATCCTGTGTTTTAGTACCGGCAACAGAGTTGGCCCTCCCGGTCCTACTAGCATTAGCTAGAATGTTAGCCTTAGCACTAGCCATGTTAGCGTCTATTTTGCTCCACAAATTCACCCAACACCGGAAAAACACCCAAACAAATAGACTCCCCGTACGGGCCACCAATATGTAACGCTCAGAATTATTATTATTAGAGCTAATTACACTAAATCGGGGTCTAAGATCTATAAACGGGTTAATCTCACTTACTTCCGGTATTGCGCAACCTTCGCGGAGCAAGGAAAGACGGTGACAACAACAACTTCCAAAACCAAACCCAAGTGTATTATATACAAAAGACAAACAAACAAATGAAGTGCAACGAAAAAACAATATATACAAAATATAAACAAATATGTACAAAGTCAGTAGTGTGTGTGAGTGCGTATGTATGAATGTCCAAGTCCGTGTTGTAGTGAGAGTATGGAAAGGTGGAATGGGGAGACGGCTCGATCTCACCGGTGAAAGATGGTAAGTCCGGGAGCTCGAGAAACGGAATGAGAGGGGTATAGTTGATGTCCAGGAAAAGAATAATCCAATGGAAATCGTAAACTAGCTCTCTCTCTCTATCCATACACAGCGCTGCTTTCTTCATCTCCCCGTATCGAACGTCATGCCAGTTCCGGCTTTATACCGGCACACGTGACCTGATAGGTCACCGGGTTCTCTCGCGGCACAGCTGCGCATGCGTGCGAGAGCTTAACCCCGGAACGAACGCACCGTTGCCATGGGGACGAAAATACCCGACTGGGGCCAGTTTGCTGGTGCAGGTGAGCAACATTAGCCCTAGCATCATTCCCCTGCTGATTAACTGCCCCTTTATGTGGCCGCGCTACAACGGTCTATTTAAGAAACGCTACTACTAATCAGGGAGAATGAAGTTCATATACATTGAAATTACTACTCCCTACACCCTACTCCCTGCGCAGGAAATGTCTGATAAGGGAACTTCCCTCTGCAAAATTCAACCATTCAGAACACCATGCAACGTCATTTCCTCTTAGCGTTACCATGGTAACACAAGCACCTCGGATACCTGTCGCTGCTGCTGTGGAAATTTGACGCTACGGGCATTAAATATAGAAAATGTATTGAAACAAAAACTGATACCATTAAAAATATATAACGTATTATTTATGTATTTATTTTTTACAGATTAATCACTTATATAATACTAAGGGCTTCTTAATTAAATTAAAATGATGGGGGATATGTATGTGCGTGCGCGCAAAGTATGTATGTATGTGCGCGCGCGGAGAGTGTGTATGTGTGTATGAGTGCGCAAAGTATGTATGTATGTGCGGGCGCTGAAAGTATGTATGTATGTGCGCGCGCGGAGAGTATGTATGTGTGTGCGCGCGCGGAGAGTATGTATGTATGTGTGAGTGCGCATTTCATATGTAGTTGTGTGAGCAGTTAGTAGTATGTATGTGTGTGTGAGTGCGCATTTCATATGTAGTTGTGTGAGCAGTTAGTAGTATATATGTATGTGTGAGTGTTTCATATGTGTGTGCATGAGTGAAGTTTGATTTAAGCCCTATACGGCGCCTCATATATTTGTCACATCCGAACCTCCTCAGTCCTGGGGAACAAGATCGGGCTCACCGGATTACTGAGCCGTAGCTTTGTCTCCCCCTAGTGTGTCTGTGTGTAACTGGTCCTCACTAATCATAGATGGAGATCACCTGTGTCGCACTATTTAACCCAGCCGAAACCACACCACTTTGTCTGGTCACCGTTGTGCACGCACAAACTGAATGTGGGTACTAACCAGAGGTGGAAAGAGTAATAAAATTTTGTACTCAAGTACAAGTACTGTTACTTCAGTGAAATTTTACTTAAGTACAAGTAAAGTTACAATTATAAAAATCTACTCAAGTAAAAGTAAAAAGTAGTTCATTAAAAAATGTACTCAGAGTAAAAGTTACCGAGTTACTTTTTTTTTTTTTAACAGCGGGGTGGGATGAGGCATTCGTAGTTCAAAAAAGATGAGCAGATGTAAATCTCAAACTAGTTGTTTTTAACTGAAGGAACACCTTTGCATAATAAAGCTGTTGTCTTTCTTGTGCTTGAAAATCAAAGTGGTCACTTAAATATGGTGTTACGTCCCAGTCTAGGGTCTTACAGCAAAAGAATGGTTCAGGGTTCTATTTATAATATATATAACTGTATGGAAATGGTGGTATATGGCAGAAAGAACTAGATCCAATCATTAACTGATGAAATAATGAGGTTTGTACACACACACACACACACACACACACACACACACACACACACACCAGGAGGAGGATCAGATTCAGGTTGGACCCAGGCCAAAATAATAAACAAAATGGTATTTATATTTAGTAGCTAGATTACCTGCAAACAAAAACAAAAAAAAACAACACACACACAAACAAAAATACAGGTACCTTCCCGGACTCCCTAAACCAAAAACAGTGAAATTATCTACAAATATATACAAAGACCAACCAAACCAAAGGGACAAAGCAATAATCAAAGTCAATTGGAGGCAAAAAGTCAAAACCGGAATACACAACCAAATATCAAAACGCCAAAATCACAACCTCTTTCATCTTTCCCGCATCTCTCTCCGGTTTATACATGGTCGCGCTAGTCGATGACGTCACTCAGGGCGGAAGCGACCGTGTGGAAGGTCAGGAAGATGCAGATGTGAGAAAACCTGGAGTGGAGTCTGGAGCGGCGCGCGACCAGGACATGATACACACACACGAGCGCAACGGGGCATTTATAAAGCATAATATATTTTATTATTTTATAATTTTCATTCATTTATTTTTTACTCAGTAGCGAATATGATTTAAAATGTAGCGAATTACAATACTTCAAACAAAACGTACTTAAGTAAAAGTAAAATTACAGATTTTTAAAACTACTTTAAAAAGTAGAAATACACAAAAAAGCTACTCAATTACAGTAACGCGAGTAAATGTAATTCGTTACTTTCCACCTCTGGTACTAACCCTTCTGTGGCTTCTCTCTTCCCAGGGTTAAGCGGTATCTGCAGGCAAACGGCGAGTAGCCGGTCAGCTTCAAGTTCAAGGCAAGGTCCGAAGGACAGTAATTTGTGTTGAAGATATATTTTCGAATAAGTTCTCCTGAGATTACGTGTTTCTAGTGTTCACGCCTGCAGACCGCCCCTGGCAGAACGACCAGAGAAGTCGTTGTTTATTTTTGTTTTCTGTTGCTTTATTTGTTTGAACTGAAAAAGAATCAAAATAAAGAAGCTGTCTTTCCCTGCAACTGCGTTCCTCTCTCTCTCTCTCTCTCTCTCTAAGACAAGACATGACAGAATTAATATGTCAAGTGCTCAGAGGTGTCAAGTAACGAAGTACAAATACTTCGTTACCTTACTTAAGTAGAAATTTTGGGTATCTCTACTTTACTGGAGTTATTATTTTTCAGCCGACTTTTTACTTCTACTCCTTACATTTTTAATCAATTATCTGTACTTTCTACTCCTTACATTTTAAAAACAGCCTCGTTACTCTATTTTTATGATCAGAACGGGTTGATACTTCAACTTCTAAAGAAGTATTTTTGAACCCTAGTATCTATACTTCTACTCAAGTAATGAATGTGAATACTTTTAACACCACTGCAAGTGCTTATGGTTAATTATACTAGTAATAATATATTTGATAATACTCATATAATATATTTGATAATAATATGAATTTTTGATTGTGATGTCCTAATATATTTGACAGAGATTTTGTGGGGGTGCAATCAGTGGCAGGGGGGGGCATTTTAGCGCACAACACCAACTTTACTGCGGTTCACCTCCATTGCTCAAATATCCCCCTATTGGTCGGCGACTGCGAGTGACGTCACTCCCCATACAATCCCGCCCCACAGTATAGACCCGCCCCTGACGCTGATTGACAGGTTTCTGTGTAACGTGTTGGAAATGCAATTGCAAATGGATTAGCGATTGCGTTTGAATTTTGGCTGGCTTGACGCGCGGCGCAGAGAAAATGAAAAAGCAAATGTGGTGATTGATTTTGCTATTTAAATATGACAGGTTCATGACGTGTAAGAAATGGGAAATTCATTTGAAATTTGGCAGTGAGTGTGCGCTCGCGAAGGCGAAACAGCAAACGGTAATGAAAAGTTTGCAATTGCATTTGAATTATGGCACACTTTGTGCGTCCACATATGGAAAACGCAATTGCATTTGAATATTGTCCGCGATATCGCTCCATACGCTAAATTTACAAGAATGATGGAGATGGACAAAACAGAGGCCAGTGATGCAGACACAACTGAAAGTGAAATGCCAACAAATTCTTATGAAGCAAACCCGTATGGCGTTATATTCCTGTCACAATTCTGAGCATGTGGTTTGACATTTTGAGAGCAGACTAAACACTCTATGCGTGTGCAATGTCTCCCCTGCGCGCTCAACAGCTCGATTCTGCGCATGCAGTGTCTTCCCTGCTCGCTCAACGTGTTCTCCGCGCGCGCTCGACTCTGTCTCCACGCGCGTGCAACATTTCTTTTCTGTGCACGCTCGGCTCTGCCTGTACGCTCGCTCGACATTGTCCAGCGTTACAACACTGTCACAAAACCAGCCAATAACAGACTTCCACACACTACTTCTGATTGGCTGTTTCTCCTCCAATCAAGTGGCACTACTATCGACCGCTTAACAGAAGCGTTGTAAATAAAGATTTATAAGTAAGGTGACCGATTTGTCCGATTTGAATTTTAGTCGATGTAGTCTAACAATGAGCTATATGGATAATTAGATAAGTAAATAAAAACACACAATGGACAAACGAAACTGGTATATATAATACTTATTAAATAAACAATAAATACTATAATATTTGTTTATAATATTTATAAATAAATACAACTTTATTTACATTGCTTCCCTTATATAATTTCTTTTCATTTGTATATAATTATATATAATATAATTTTAATTTCTTATAATTTTCTTTTGATTTTGTAAAGCTGCTTTGAGACATTTTAAAAGCACTATACAGTACGAATTACTGTATGCGTCATGCGGTCGATATTGCCAGCTGATTGGCTGTTCCTTCTCTAGCAGAAGTAGTATGTGGAAGTCTGTTCGAGCTGTTGAGCGCGCAGGGGAGACATTGCACGCGCATAGAGTGCTTAATCTGCTCTCAAAATGTCAAACCACGCGCTCAGAATTGTGACAGGAATATAACGCCATAAACCTCTGGTCATATTTAAGCGACCACTTTTATTTCAAGCACAACAAAGGGAACAGATTTATTATGCAAGGGTCTTCCATCCCGCATCCTTTTTTTTTTAACGTAACTCAGTAACTTTTATTCAAGTACATTTTTACTTTTACTTGAGTAGATTTTTATAAGGGTAACTTTACTTGTACTTTAGTAAAAGTTCACTAAAGTAA
This sequence comes from Channallabes apus, assembly GCA_030522415.1. Taxonomy (NCBI): domain Eukaryota; kingdom Metazoa; phylum Chordata; class Actinopteri; order Siluriformes; family Clariidae; genus Channallabes; species Channallabes apus. The sequence continues at coordinate 11,062,810 of CM060125.1, forward strand.
CAGTACTTTTACTTAAGTACAAAATTTTATTACTCTTTCCACCTCTGCATACGATCCAGTGGTGAATGCAGTGTCTATGAATATCTATCCATCCATCCATCCCTTCTTCTTCTTTGTCTTTCGGCTGTTCCTTTTCAGTTGTCGCCACAGCGAATCATCTGCCTCCATCTAACCCTATCCTCTGCATCCTCTTCTCTCACACCAAATAACTTCATGTCCTCTCTCACTGCATTCATAAATCTCCCCTTTGGTCTTCCTCTAGACCTCCTGCCTGGCAGTTCCAATCTCAGCATCCTTCTACCGATATATTCACCATCTCTCCTCTGAACATGTCCAAACCACCTCAATCTGGCCTCTCTGACTTTATCTCCAAAACATCTCACATGGGTTGTCCCTCTGATGAACTCATTCTTGATCTTATCCATCCTTGTCACTCCCAAGAACCTCAACATCTTCAGCTCTGCTACCTCCAACTCTGCCTCCTGACGTTTCTTCAGTGCCACTGTCTCTAAGCCGTAGAGCATCGCTGGTCTTACCACTGTCCTGTACACCTTTCCTTTCATTCTCGCCGATACTCTTTTATCACACAACACACCTGAAACTTTTCTCCACCCATTCCAACCTGCCTGTACCCGCCACTTCACCTCCTTTACACATTCTCCGTTGCTCTGCACCGTTGACCCTAAGCACTTAAAGTGCTGCACCTTTTTTACCTCTGCTCCCGTCTTGCTGCGGCTAACCTTCATTCCTCTGCTTTCCAGAGCATACCTCCACTTCTCCAAATTTTCTTCCACCTGTTCCCTGCTCTCGCTACAAAGCACAATGTCATCTGCAAACATCATAGTCCATGGAGACTCCTGTCTAACCTCATCTGTCATCCTGTCCATCACCAGAGCAAACAAAAAGGGGCTCAGAGCCGATCCTTGATGCAGACCCACCTCCACCTTGAACTCTTCTGTCACACCTACAGCACATCTTACCACTGTCTTAGCACTCTCATACATGTCCTGTACCACTCTAACATACTTCTCTGCCACTCCAGACTTCCTCATACAACACCACAGCTCCTCTCTCGGCACCCTGTCGTACGCCTTCTCTAAATCTACAAAGACACAATGCAACTCTTTATTACCTTCTCTGTACTTCTCCGCCAGCATCCTCAAAGCAAATACTGCATCTGATGTACTCTTTCTAGGCATGAAACCATATTGCTGCTCACAAATGCTCACCTCTGACCTCTGACCCTTAACCTAGCTTCCACTACTCTTTCCCATAGCTTCATTGTATGGCTCATTAGCTTTATGCCTCTGTAATTGCCACAGCTCTGCACATCTCCCTAGTTCTTAAAACCAACCACCGACACCAATACACATCTCCTCCATTCTTCTGGAATCCTTTCACTCTCCAAGATCTTGTTAAACAAACTAGTCAGAAGCTCTACTGCCACCTCTCCTAAGCACTTCCATACCTCCACAGGTATTTCATCAGGACCAACAGTCTTTCCACTCTTCATCCTCTTCAATGCCCTTCTCACCTCACTTTTACTAATATTTGCTACTTCCTGCTCCACAACAGTCACCTCTTCTACTCTTTGTTCTCTTTCATTTTCCTCATTCATCAACTCCTCAAAGTACTCCTTCCATCTTCCCATCACCCTCCTGGCATCTGTCAGTACATTTCCATCTCTATCTTTAATCACTCTAACCTGCTGCACATACTTCCCATCTCTATTTCTCTGCCTCGCCAACCTGTACAGATCCACCTCACCCTCCCTACTGTCCAGCCTAGCATACAAGTCCTCATATGCTCTTTGTTTGGCATTTGCCACCTCAACCTTCACCTTACGCTGCATCTCCCTGTACTCCTGTCTACTCTCTTCAGTCCTCTCAGAGTCACACTTCTTCTTAGCTAGCCTCTTTCCCTGTATATACTCCTGGACTTCCTCGTTCCACCACCAAGCCTCCTTGTCCACTTTTCCCTTACCTTATGATACACCAAGTACCCTCCTACCGGTCTCCCTGATAACATTGGCTGTAGTTGTCCAGTCAACTGAAAGCACCTCCTGACCACCCATAGCCTGTCTCAACTCCTCCCTAAAGACTACACAACATTCTTCCTTTCTCAGCTTCCACTACTTTGTCCTCTGCTCTGCCTTTGTCCCCTTCACCTTCCTCACCACCAGGGTTATTTTACACACCACCATTCTGTGTTGTCTGGCTACATTCTCCCCTACCAACACTTTGCAGTCACTAATCTCTTTCAGATTACAACGTTGACACAAGATGTAGTCCACCTGAGTGCTTCTGCCTCCGCTCTTATATGTCACCCTATGTTCCTGCCTCTTCTGGAAGAAAGTATTAACTACTGCCATTTCACTCCTCTTTGCAAAGTCCACCACCATCTGTCCTTCTACATTCCTGTCCTGAAGACCAAACCTGCCCATCACATTTTCATCACCTCTGTTCCCTTCCCCAACATGTCCACTGAAGTCTGCACCAATCACCACTCTCTCACCTCTGGGGATGCTCTGCATGACTTCATCTAACTCGCTCCAGAATGTCTCCTTCTCTTCTAACTGACATCCTACCGGCATAACCACTAACAACATTGAACATCACACCATCAATTTCCAGCTTCAGACTCATCAACCTGTCTGATACTCTTTTCACCTCTAGAACATTCCTAACAAACTCCTCTTTCAGAATAACTCCTACTCCATTTCTTTTCCTATCCACACCATGGTAAAACAATTTGAACCCTGATCCTAATCTTCTAGCCTTGCTACCTTTCCACCTGGTCTCCTGGACACACAGTATATCCACCTTCCTTCTCTGCATCATATCAACCAACTCTCTTGCCTTCCCTGTCATGGTCCCAACATTCAAGGTCCCTACTTTCACTCCTAAACTCTTGCCTTTCCTTTTCTCTCTCTGATTTCGAACACGCCTTCCTCCTCTCCTTTTTCGACCAACAGTAGCCCAATTTCCACCGGCACCCTGTAGGTCAACAGCACCGGTGGCGGTCATTGTTAACCCGGGCCGCGACCGATCTGGTATGGAAATCATATTTCTGATTCGCATCATTGATTTGGCAAATGTTTTTTATGTCGGATGCCCTTCCTGACACAACCTTCTGCATTTATCTAGACTTGTGACTTGCACAAGAAGACACTGGATTGCGCCCCCCCATGGTTGCATTATCCATCCATCCATCCATCCATCCCATTAATGGTAAAATTGTACAGATGACTTATTGTACAGAGTTGTTCAGTATATATACCCTCCCCAGAGCCACTCCCCTATATTTAGTGGAAAGCCTTCTAAGATGGGCGCTACTTTTTATAATAGCAAGGGAGATTAAATCTGCAATGAGACCTTATAAGCCCATTCAATATGGGTATGACTACTCATGAGTCCACATCGTTTTGTCCTAATGTTATTGTTCAAAGATAATTTTAGTGTTTTATCTTGTACATTTTACCATTTTCCCTCCTATAATACACCTGGGCTATATCTGCTAATTACCAGCTTTACTGAGGTTAAAAGGGTGTGTTACAATAAATAAGCCACTCCTGCACCAGAAGAACCTGCTCTATCATATTCACTCTTCTATCTAGGACTGTTGTCTTCTATATAGGACTTGAGTATGTAAAGATGCAATAATAACTACAATATTTCACTATTATTCACCTTACAATATATTCACTTTTGTGCCTAATCTGCATTGCGGTTTATTCCAAACAAATACAAGTAGTTTTACACTAAATACCTTAGCTCAAGTTAAGGTCAATTGTAAAGCTATATTCTAGGCAATTGTCTGCTTCGTACAATGTGCAACAGTTTAAGGGCAAAGGCTCACATATGGGTGTGATGGCCAGGTATCCACATCCTTTTAGCCGCATAATAAGTGTGTGTGTGCACGTGCACCAAGTGGTGGCACCAGAGACCATGATTTCAGCATGTCATTATTTCTTTGTTACAGACAAGAGTAACAATTAATTTACTGCCTAATAATGAAATATATATAACTTTTTGCATCACTCATGTCATATCTGGACAATAGTTTTTATTTTTATTCCATGCAGTTTCAAATTTGCATTTCATATTGTGCAAATGCCTCACACAAGTATACAGTATTTGTGTAAGACTTTTTAGGTTTAAATATACCCATGACAACTTTCTAATGTTGTTTTACTTTTTCATTTTTCTATAAAACTATTGTTCTTATTTGTACAAGAAAGCCTGCACATATGACTGTAAAGTTCATGAATCCTGAATCCTTTTTAGGGCAAGACCTTGGGATTCATCCCTGCTTAAGATTTTTATCATAATTAACTAGGCCAGTATTTTAACCCATGTTTAGCCCCAATTCCAAAGGTAAACTCATATTCTGATGTAATCCGTGCTCTCTGCTATTTGAAGCCTACATTCCCCTTCACATTCTTTCAGATGTTTTACTTTTTATGATGTTACTTTTCTCTTTTGAGAAAAAAAGAGAAACTTATGGGTAGTCAATCATCTTACAGTTAACTAAGTTATAGATAATATCTTTTTTAAATTGAAAATCCATATTATTGTTCGTAAATCTACAAATTGTTATTGAAACCTGGGTTTAAAACTTAATGTATGTGTTTACAACATTTATGCTGCAATTATTAAGACTTGTCTGAAATCATAATACGAACCAAGAATTCAGATTTGAAACTTTGTTTGTATTTTATTTTATTAAAATTGTATTTAAATTTCACAAGTATAATCCTCATACTACAGGTCTAGAGGCCAGTATTGTATTTGTGTATGTTCCATTAACAAACCTGTGTAACTCTGTAAAAAAAACATAATTACATACATGGATTTTTCAGTAGAACTATTTTAACAATTTATAAGGCATACAGTATGAGCCAAGTGTATAACTCCAGAGTTATAGAAGGAGAGACTGAAACAAGCAAAAAAGAAAGAAAGAAAAGTACTGTCTCTATGGTAATGTTTTTGGGCACAGTTTATATCTATGATTTCAGAAAGTCAGGGCTAAAATCATAATATTGTACAAACAAAACTATAAAAGTTCATGTAAATCTGTAAGCCCATAAAGTAACTCGAAACATGTGCAATGAATATCTAAAAAATGATTCACAAATGTCACATGACAACTTCAAAAGTTACGATTTTGTAAAACACATTAATAAATAAATTATATAAAATATATACATTTTATAAGACATGTATATATATTTACATTTACTTGTAAATCTTAATTAATTTCTTCACTTTAAGTGAATTTATAAAGTTAAATATTTATTTTCCAATATGCAGGCTAAGCATACAACACAACAGTGGATCATATTATTTAAATTATTTCCTTGTTTGTTTGTTTTTTTCTGATTTGTTTATCAAAATCCGTAAGAGATAAAATCAGTCTGTGAAATTTTAACTAGTTCTGTCCCATTGTTATAAAAAGCTACAATTTCTGTGTAAATTCACTTTTTGGCCTCGCTGCATTATGTGGCCATGACAGAGTTTTAATTGGGGCTTGTTGTGAAGGCTTGGTTAAAGGAGTCAGGGACTGCTGTGCTTGGTGCTACAGGCAACACTGAAGTGAAACTTACATATATACACGATGTAGCCATGGTGAAATCTCAAACAGTGGAAGCTTTGAGTACAATTTAAAAGGAAAGCAGTCTGTATCACTGGCAATGAAAGAACACCTCTGAATGATTAGGCATACCTGTCCACATATACAGTGTAGATCTAGACTCCTAGTCTCCATGGTCTCTATTGGTCTGTACTGTAAATAGGAAAACCAGTGATAAAACCTGGCACAGAGACCATATTTCTATTGATTTCCCTTTAAGTGTGTTACCATTAATATTGACTTAATATTACATTTAGAATTAAAAATAATTATCTCATATTCACTGTTAATGTTACCAAATTAATCCATAGACTGACTTTTCAAGTGTATAAGATTTATCCATGCCTAAAAAAATTGGTTGATAAACACCTCCAGAAAGTGTTATACAAGGATTTTGATTAAAGGCTTTAACGATTTTAATAAAATCGTTGAAATAAAACTTAATTTGTAGTCTCAGTTGATCAATTAATAGTGTAAACTGTTGATGCACTTTCTTACAAGAAGTTAGTTAAGCATTCTTGGCTTCTTAAAAACCAATCAGGGTTAGGGTTCTAGTTTTAATCTTGCACCTGTTTCTTTAAGGATGCAAACACTTTTAACAGAAAGCACCCTCAAGCAATCTTGTAAAATCTTGTAATTTTAATCAAAGAATGTAATGTTCCTAATGTGGGCCTTAATGACAAATATGTACCTTTGATGAGTTTTAATGGTGTATTACCATATTATTATAGTCATAATTATGATTATTATAATTATATAATTATATAAATATATAATTATTCATTCATTCATTCATCTTCTATACCGCTTAATCCTGTGTTCAGGGTCGCGGGGGACCTGGAGCCTATCCCAGGAGACTTCGGGCACAAGGCGGGGTACACCCTGGACAGGGTGCCAATCCATATATATAATTATAACTTATATTTTTAATGGTTGTATCTCTGAAAGTATACTCATGGACAAAGAAATGTTGCACTGTAAAAAATGATAAAAAAAATTCAACATAAACCTGAAACGTAATTCATAATTTTGCTGTTTATGACCACAGATTCTGGTACGGTAAGGACAGACAAGAGAGACTAATTTCATGGCATCATTTGAGAAAGCATACAAAAAAAATGCTGCCACTACAGCTGCAGGTATTCCAGGGTTACTGTATACATGATCAAAGTATTCAACAATGTTTGGCTGCACCTGGACTTACAGGATATTCAAAAAGGCTGTATCATGGGGGAGCGTGGACTCTACATCATTGTCAACATAGTCTGAAATTTGAATTTCTGGCGCTGATGGTCACACTGATTCTTTTTGTAGAATTGAACTCTCTCATTTACTTATTTATTGACAGAAAACAAAGTATAAGACATTTATATGTGCAATGTTTTTTTGTTCATGAGTATACATCTGCATAGATCTGCATTCTTTACCTGCATACGACAAGGAAGTTTATCCAGCATTTTCCTTGGGAACAAAAGAGGTGTGTGATGTTGTTCATTGAAAAAGACTAGTATTGATTACACAACCAGAATCTGTCTGGTATTATGAATGAACTTGGAGCACCTGTCTGCATATGTTAATCAATTTAAGCAAGGTTAGTATTTCTTCATTTTATTGTTTTTCTATTAAACCGCCCCCCCCCCCTTTTTTTTTTATCTCTGAGCTTAATTCCACAGTTTCAGCCACAGTGATGCAAAGAAAACTCACTGATCATAACACAAACCGTATCTGAAATGGCAAAGAGCCATCTGGGAGCTATAAGAGTCGGCTCTTAATGGTGAGTTGAGTGAAATGATCTGACTCACTGAAAAGAGTCATAATGTGCAGTAGGCTCATGATGTCAAAGGCAAATAAGCACCTGCTGTGGTTTCGGTCACGTGACATGGGGCTTTATCACCTGATCTTGTGTGTATCTGTCTCACACCGAATAAAAAAAAACCCCTCCGTGTTAAGCACAAAAGCAGACAATAAAATAAACCTCAGCTAAAATGGAACATTCCATAATTCTATGTAATATTTTGGATTTTAAAATCTCTCAAATCCTGAAGCAAAACTGTGCATTTACAGTATGTAGGCCAAATCATATATGCTCTGGGGTTTTGAAGATCTGATAACAGGAATTCAGGAGCATAGTTTCCCTCATAGGATTTGAATGTCTCTTCCTTATTCCGAAAAAAAAAATGTTTTTATACACTTAATTTTATACTCATTACTCATTCACTGGAAGTCATTATTCATTCACATGAATTCACAAGCATAAGCTTTCTCAGAATTTCATATGAACTGGGAAAGTGAGAGAGTGGAGCATTTTGGCACGTTTATCCAAATGAATGAAGACACTATGTATTGCATTTCTGATTTTTGAAAGCAAAAAAAAACAAACATGAAAGCAAAACATTTGTATAAGGACTAGAAAAGTATATGATGTGCTACACTCAAGTGAGTGTGAGACAGCTGAAGTGCAAAACAAAGAGCATGTAATCAGTCACTTTTTACCATTGAACCTTTCTGTAATTGTTAAAGATTATTAACAGGGGTCTTAATCAGTTGTACATTACACTTTGAACTTTGGCAAATACACTCCCTCAGTATTCTGCATACTTCAGGGGAAAAAAGGAGCAAATTTGTTTAAATAGCTGTGAAGCAGTAAAGCAACTGAACTGGGTTAGTTTATCTCTACTGGGGACTCATAGAGATTAATGAGCTACTTTCCCATAACGTTCATATTTACAGTATGGGTATTTTGTTACTCTGCTCTCAAGCTTTAACTTCTGAAGGTATTGTAGACTTACTTGTTATACCTTAAGGGGATAACTTTAGGCAGATGTAAATGATAAGCTTTATAAGGCAGGGCTGCATTGTTGTTGTTGTTTTTTTCCATAAATGAGAAATCCAATATGAGAGTGAGGTGAGAAAGACTTAACAGAGAAAGGAGGCGTAGATCCAAAGGGACAGAATCAATGATGGTCACAGACGGGACAGCTAAAGCATCACTATCTGCTTAAGAAAAAATTAAATACATTTCACAAAATTGTGATGCATTTCAACATGGTACTGTAGTTCATGAAATTGTGCAAAGGAACATGTGGAAAACCCATTGTGAAATACAGTAAATGAATTGTGTTTTAAAACAATACATAATAATAATAATAATAATAAAAAAAAAAATAATAATAATAAGAGGAAGAAGAAATGATTCACACATAACTATACTATATATACACGTCAAAAAGATCACTGAAACACAGGCAATATACTGTACAGTATGAGAAAATCTTCGCATGTTTGAAAAATATATGAGTCATGATATGTAATAATGTATAAGTGTCTTAAAACCTTGTGTAAGGTTCTTATATGAATCACTGTGTGCTTTTTCTGCAATAAACCATCAATAGAGCCATTCCTTTTAGAGGGCAATGCAAAATCAAAACCAAACAGAATCAACCAAAACAATGTAGCAAGCTTGAGTAATTTAGTAATTACTTTATAGTAACTGTAATAAAATGTCTTTATTACACTTGCCACATCCAATGGCAAATACTCTTCTTTGGTATTCTTTCCACTTTAGAAAGGTTTGTTTAAAGAGGTGGGAAGGAACTGGATTGGTTTGCTCAGTACAAATGAGTCAGGAAAGCGATGTAGTGATAATAGAAATTGCAGGGTGGGACTATCAGACCCTGAGGCGCTGTAAATGCCTCGCTGCTCCATTGTCACTGCTTGAATCCTCAGCTTGGTTACTATTTGTGCTGACTTTTGCATGTTGTCACCATGCCCTATTGCAAAGCTTATCCAGAGAGAGCTGGTGTACTGTAGATGCAGGCGTTTAGTTCAACTAAGCAGAAGCCACAGGTTTTTATTCTTATTTAGTTTTAAAACTGTGAATGTCTGCTTGAGCAGGAAATTATTTGAGCTATTGTGTTTTATGGTAACTTATACACTATAGGGACAAAAGTATTTGGCCAAACCTATATACACTGACACGATGACATAAGGACAATGAGTGTTTCTGTGGGAATTCATGTAGAGCATTCATGATGTCTTGCACTGATGTTGGAATGAGAAGGCCTTGCTCGCAATCTCCGTTCCACTTCATCCCAAAGGTGCTCGATGGGGTTGAGGTCAGGGCTCTGTGTTTTAAGTTCTTCCACACCAATCTCATCAAACTATGTCCTTATAGTGCTTGCTTTGTGCAAGCCAGGCATGTTGAAATAGAAAAGGGCCTTCACCAAACTGTTGCCGCAAAGTTGGAAGCATAGCCTTGTCCAAGATGTATTGATACCCTGAAGCATTGAGATTGTCCTTCATGATGGAATTAATGTGAATACTGAGGAATTTAATAAGCAAAAGGTAAGTAAATTAACACCTGATGGTTTCTATGTTGTTGTTTTTTTTATGATTTAATACTTCTCCATTGTTGTTCCTCCTGTTTACTGCTGACCTTTTCTTCTTTCATTTACTTCTATAATTCCCAGCTTATAATTACTTCAGCTATGGGTTAAATAATTTTCCTTAGACAGCATCATAATTCCAATTACAAGATTATTACCATTTGCCTTGTTATACCTTTGTAATGAGCTAATTTTGGAAACCATTCTCCAAATTTTTCCCCTATATACAGGATAAAGTTGTATAGATGATGGGTGAGAGTGTGTGAGTACTGAGCTGTAAAAAAGATGGAAATAAACCATTATTACTACAACATAAATCTTTAAATTAGACAGTTCTGAGCTGTAAAAAACATGATTATGATCCGTATTTGTTACAATGTAAACCCTGGAATTTGGCGGGAATAAACTGTTTTTATAACAACATACACATGTTAATTAGACAGTTATAAACCGTAAAAAAAATAAAATAAATTCATTCATTCATTTTCTATACCGCTTAATCCTGTGTTCAGGGTCGCGGGGGCCTGGAGCCTATCCCAGGAGACTTCGGGCACTAGGCGGGGTACACCCTGGACAGGGTGCCAATCCATCGCAGGGCACACACACATACACACACTCACACACCCAATCACACACTACGGGCAATTTAGGAACGACAATTAGCCTAACCTGCATGTCTTTGGACTGTGGGAGGAAACCGGAGTACCCGGAGGAAACCCACCAAGCACGGGGAGAACATGCAAACTCCATGCACACAGAGACAGGAATCGAGCATGGCCGGGGAATCGAACCCAGACCCTGGAGGTGCAAGGCGACAGTGCTAACCACTACACCACCGCGCCGCCAAATAAATAAATAAAATCTGTAAAAAAATTAATAACGGTAACCTTCTGGCAACCACAGCTACATTTTTTTTTTTTTTTTTACCGTAAAATGTACTATTTATTTTTTACAGTGTAGCATATGAGTATAATGTTTCCAGATAATAAAACCAAAAACTACACTCGGTCTGATTGCTGATGCAGTCATGATTAAGCTCCATGATGGAATTAATGTGAGTACTGAGGAATTTTATAAGCAAAAGGGAAGTAAATTAACACCCTGATGGTTTCTATTTTTTTTTTTTTTTACAATTTAATACTTCTTCATTGTTGTTCCTCCTGTTTACTGGTGACCTTTTCGTCTTTCATTTACTTCTATAATTCCAGGCTTATAATTACTTCAGCTATGGGTTAAATAATTTTCCTTAGACAGCGTCTAACAGTAATTCCAATTACAAGATTATTACCATTTGCCTTGGTATATTTTAGTAATGAGCTAATTTTGGAAACCATTCTCCAAATTTTTCAGATACTAAAAACCTTAATTTCATGACTTGGTTTAAAATGTTTGCTTTTCTGACACCAGCAAATGTTTCCTATGAACACTTGAGTAATCGTGTAGGTTAAATCATACAATGAATTATAGACATTATGTCTGGCTCGCAATCTCTGTTCCACTTCATCCCAAATGTGATCGATCGGTTGAGGTCAGGGCTCTGTGTTAGGGACAGTCAAGTTCTTTCACACCGATCTTATCAAACCATGTCCTTCTAGGCCTTGCTTTGTGCACTGGGGCACAGTCATGTTGAAATAGAAAAGGGCCTTCACCAAACTGTTGCCACAAAGTTGGAAGCATAGCATTGTCCAAGATGTCTTAGTATGCTGAAACATTGAGATTGCCCTTCACTGGGGAAAAGGGGCCTGATTGAAACAACTGAAATTAATAAGTAACAGGTTTGGCCAAATACTTTAGTCCATATAGCAGATGAGTATAATGTTTCCAGTTAATAAAACCAAAAACTACACTCGGTCTGATTGCTGATGCAGTCATGATTAAGCTCCATGATGGAATTAATGTGAGTACTGAGGAATTTAATAAGCAAAAGGGAAGTAAATTAACACCTGATGTTTTTTTTTTTTTTTACAATTCAATACTTCTTCATTGTTGCTCCTCCTGTTTACTGCTGAACTTTTTCGTCTTTCATTTACTTCTATAATTCCAGGCTTATAATTACTTCAGCTATGGGTTAAATAAGATTATTACCATTTGCCTTGTTATATTTTTGTAATGAGCTAATTTTGGAAGTAGCAAATTTTTCAGATACTAAAAACCTTAATTTCATGACTTGGTTGAAAATGTTTGCTTTTCTGACACCAGCAAATGTTTCCTATGAACACTTTATAAATACACTTAATAATAAAGTAATAGTGTAGGTTAAATCATACAATGAATTATAGACATTAAGTAGATAAAACTAGAATTGTGCTCAGCACTACGGGTGTAAACACAGTTCTGTGTTTGAGAAGTGGAAAAACAGATCATTTATCCCGAGTGTATTGTCTCTGTGGTGACTTTGCTTAAGGAAGGAGTCATCCAACTGTTCCTTGGTGTAATAGGATGCAGGAAGCAAGTTTAAACGAACTCAACTGCATACACATCCTGTGTAAGTGTAATTCAAGTCTCACATACTGTAATGTGCAAATGTTTGCATACCCTAAGGACAAGTAAAAAATGTTTTAGGTAAGGAAAAGGTAAGAATAAAAGTCATATTTTAAAGCATTATAGCAATTAAAAATAGTAATTCCCAGTCATTAAATAACAGCATATTATTTCATCTATTTATTACTAGACTTACATTGTATTATATGTGCAATAGCTGGTATAAAGGTGAATGAGTTTTTGCCAAAAACAAATATATAACTGACTGGGCACATTAAGATAATGCTGTAATTTGCTAATTTTGACAAATAACAGTTGTCTGAGCTGATGTTACAGTATACAGAGTTAATCAAAACCGTCTGAACAAAGAAAAGTAAGAATTCAACAGTGTCCTGATATAACTTTATATCGCTGTTATTCTATTATGTAATTTTTCATAAACCAATATATTTTTTTATAATATTTAATATTTGTGTTTTTTCCCACATACGTTATACTCATTCATGGAGTATTGGTGAATAAATATAAACTGTTGAAAAAAGCTTTAATATAAATTAAAGCTTTCAGCCATGAAATATTTTTAAATCTATCTCTAATTTGCCTAAAGATGCAAAAAAAATTATGATTTCTGTGACCACACAATCTGAGAAACAAGCCAGTCAAATCACTGGTGATACATCATGTGAGACACACTGTACTGTATCTTGTGTACAGTACAGTGTGTTCATGTTGTTCATGTTCACCTAGTTCATGTTGTTTACTGATTGTCTGAACCTTGCCTTCCTTGATCTTAACCTTGATCATGATTTCAGTGTGTGCCTTGTTTGGCATATTTATTAAAACCCAGTATAACCTCAATAGCATATGACTTGATTAATAGTTTGCCAACTAATGGACGAAGCAGCTGACTTTGATTGGTGGCAAGTGTTACAGCACTGACTAGCTCTGGAACAAAGGGAAATGTCATCAACTGCACCCTTGCAGAAAAGCTTCAGCTGTCATTTAAACTCTAATACCCAGGAAATTTCTGGACAGAGGACACATACAGTACTGTAGGTGTGGGTTCGGTCACTTACTGAGCCAAGTGCCCTATCAAAAGACGTTTATTCAGGACATGGTGGGGAAATTTTTCATCAAATACAGCATAACATTTCTTTATAATCCTCAGACCCAGATTCATGTTAAGTATATGGCTGTCTAGACTCCTTGAACATCAGATCTAGATGAATACAAAAAAAATGTGATTTTAACATATGGAAGATGTGCCACATTATTCAGGTGGAGGGAATGCTCAGGGACCAGAACAACGTTTCTGCAGTTATACTGTAAATTGGCCATGATTACTTGGATTACCACCACTGTCAAATAGTTGCATTCTTTTCAAGGTTTCACCCACTTTTTTGATGTTTCATCAAAGGTTTTAGCATGACAGCACAAATGGGTGTTGGGGCAGTTTTTTTCACAGCAGTATACACTAGATTTCACATAGGTGAAAGTCCCCATACCAGTCAAAAGTTTGGACACACTGTCTAATCTGTCTAATTCCGTGTCTTTCCTGATGTTTATTTCTTTGTACATTGCTGAAGGTGTCCAAAATTTACAAGATTCTTCTTTAAACAGTTAATATTGAGATGTGCCTGCTATTTATGATCCGTAACTGTCATAACAGTTCTAATCCAAGGTGCTGTTAGGTGATTGCTGAGACTGGCAACTCTAAATGAACTTCTCCCCTGCAGCAGAGGTAAATTTCGTTCTTTCTTTCCTGGAATGGTCATCATGAGAGCCAGTTTCATCATGGTGCTTGATGGGTTGTGCAAATGTACTTAACAAAACTGTATGTATTCTCGAACAGCAGACCTTCATGCCCTAAAATAAAAATTGACCATTATTGTTTCTTAATAAATAATGCTATACGTGTTCTTTCAAAGTTTGAAAAAAATCCAGTATTGTTTTAGAATGTAGAAAATAAATCCAAACTTGTCTCAAAACATTTGACTGGTAATGTACACTCCAAAAAGAAAAACACACTAACAACTATCAGTTTCTCCCATCATAGTGCACATTCGTCATCGTGATTGTTGAAAGTTTCAAGTATTAAATCTTTGTACTGAATACCCCAGACAATATAGTGAGTGACTGCATGACATCTGTTATCTGGCAAGGATTCATAGGAAAACTTGTTTTGGTAAGCCTGATATCTGGGTATGATCCCGAAGCTAAAAGAAATATAGAAAGGGTAAATTAAGAGATTTGGTGTTTCTTGTACAATGTCTGATCCAATAACGATGTACAGAACCCTTCTCACTCTGTACATTGTGCCCTGAGGGGAACAGCAACCCACAGCACGTTCCCATGGAGTACCAACATCACTAAATCAACCACAGTAGACCTCTAACCTGGATACACAGTCAAAGAAATATTGGACTCATGGCACACTCTGCAGCTTATTCCAGGAGATTTATGTAGGTCACGAGGTGGGGTATGCCCTGGATATGGTGCCAAACCATCACAGGGAACACACATACATACTACAGTATGAGCAATTTGGGAAACGCCAATCAGCATTTCATGTTGTTCAAAGAAATAAAATTTTATAAGGAGTTCGGATAATGATTAAGTTTTGTTTAAAAACGACTCCAGAACATTAAAATTCACTTAAACAGATTCAGCACTCTTATTTCAGTGAAAATATTAACTTATCCCAGTAAAAATTTTCAGTTTAGCTTTTTTAATTTATATCTATTGGTGCAGGTGTTTGTTTACTCAACATTTTGATTTGACATATGTAGCTGGTCAAACTTATGATATCTAGTACTTCAAAAGTTTCATTAAATTCTGTCCAGCATCGATTTATGACACAACCACAGCTTAACACATGCGCAGTATGCTGTTGATACTTGCGGTTTATAATCTGGCACTAAACACCAAGTTGATTTAATTTATGGTGCAGGTTAAATTTCAGGAAATTACCTAAGAACTGGCAATGTTTCATTAAATTTTGTCCCGCCAGTTTTGCGTGATCTTGTGACAAATCTGGCTGGACAGACATACAGATATACAGACATACAGATATATAGACAAAAAAATTTCTGAGACTGGTTTCAGGTCCTCTAATGTATAATCATTGAAAGAGCGAGTTCTGACCAATTTACAGACAAAATCTTTCTATTATTTATATAGATGAGTTGACACCACGCCTTTTTTAATATATGCATCCTACTGTATACAGTATAATGTATTTACACCAAAGATTTGTTCTAAATCTCACTGGTCAGAAAACGTTAGTCTATAATAGTTTTGGCAGTAACTTAATTCTCAGTTCACTTTAATGTGTTCTAATGTGGTCCAATATGTTACAGTATAAAGGTTTGAAATAAAGCAATTTGTGAAAAATGTAAGAAGGAAAAAACATATGGGAATATATATCACTATGGTAAGGTCCTTCTGTTTAGCATTTATGGAAGAATTGATACATTTCCCACCTTGGGTTAATCTTTGGGACACAGGACTTTTTGTTTTCTGGTATCTTGGTAACATGATAAACTATATTGTTATGTCTTCAAGATAAAGAAAAAAGGATAATGATGGGGAAATGACTGTACATGATACAAGGGACTAACTTGGAAAAAGTTAAATGTGTCATTCATAATTTCATTCATAATACTTTGGAGTGAATAGTAACTCTGCTTCATACAACCTTGGCATGTTTTATTCATAACTTAGCATGTTAAGGATTTCTTTATCAGATATAATAACTCACAACATATTTTTATTAGTTAAAATCTATTACTTTATCTCAGGATCCTCTCTTTCAAAAGACTTTGGTGTAATACATTGACTGCCACCTCTGGCAAACAATTCTGCTTTTTTGAAGCTGTGTGTACTAAGGATTTGTCTATTTGTTTTCAGTACATCACTAAGCAGTCTGTCTTCTTTGTTGCACAAGGTAAATATCACCTGTCATTTAACCCACACGGTTTCAGGTTTTTCATTTATCACAAAAGGCTTTTTAATTCAACAGAATAGAAGACAGAATAGCCTGTAGCCCTTCATATAAAATTATAAAATCACTTAACAATATTTAATAAAATCTTAACACAATAAGTAAAAAAAAAATGTAAGCCACAGATTATTATTCATAAACACACAAGTCCAATTAAATTCTTAATGCTCGTAGAAGGCGATAAAAAGAAGATCGCGTTTTAGTTCCTGTCCCTGGTCTAATTTTCATAAGCAAATGCATGTAAAACAGCACGGCTTCCAATCTTCCTGAGTATATTTTTAAAGCATCATAGGAAGGTTATGTAGACAAAAGTCTGAAACATGTATTTAAAGAAAGTAGCTCCATTCAAACTAATGTAACAGTGTAAATGCAAGATCGATAGATTCAAACATTTCACATTGCAAATCCTCATTTAACAGATACAATTTTTAAAACAACTCCAAACAGAAACAGCAAATACATCACAAAGCAAATATGAACAGCATAACACAGCCCTTCATCTCGGAGTCTACTCAGAAGATTCTTTGTCTTCATTTAATCAATTTTTACCTGTAATTTAAAGACTTTCATACATAGTCCTTCCCAAAGCCACTGGTAGTGCGGGGAGCAGTATAAGCTTTATTCGCGGGCTTATATTTGTTCTCACGTGGTGGACAGGTGCAGCACAGCAACGCACCCCCGATGATTAGAAGAGCAGCAGCTCCAAAGCCTAAGTACAGCGATGTTCCCAACTCTCTGCGCTGAACGGACGGCACCAACGGGTTGTAGAAATCCTGAATGATGGTACTGGAGGTCCAGGATGCTGGGATAAGTGTCAAGAGGCCAGAGAGAATGAAGATGATGCCAGAAACAATCATGACTTTTGCCTTGCCTGCCTCTTCTTCAATGCAGTTGGTGCATTTCGCACCCAAGATAGAAATCATTATACCCAAAACACCCAAGATGATGGAGATGATGCACATAGCTCGGGCTGCCTGAAGATCCTGAGGAAGAGCCAGCATGGAGTCATACACCTTACACTGCATCTGTCCAGTGCTCTGAACCACACAGGTCATCCAGATGCCCTCCCAGATGATTTGTGCTGTCACAATATTAGCTCCAATAAAAGCTGTGACTTTCCACATGGGCAGAGCGCAGGTTATAATAGCTAGGAGCCAGCCTATTAAACCTAGGGCAATGCCACCAATTTCCATTCCCATCGACATGGTGAGTTGTAGATGCTCTAGCCCTGATGAGACAAAGACAGTAAAGTTAGAATCCAATCCAACCTCTTTGTGTGGCAATATGATGTAGTGAGTTGTGGGAAAAACAACCTCCTTTTTATATTCCCAGAGCAACAGGTGACAGGGAAGGAGGAGGTTCTTACTCTGATGACATGGTGGAGGAGGACGGCAGAAGGCTTCTGGTTTCATACAAAATATCACCTGGCTACTTCAGGGACAAAGGATGGCATTGCTCAGTCAAACCGGTATTTTTGACACAAGACAAGTGCTCAGCTTCTACATGTCGAAAGGGGAAATAAAGCATTTGCTATGTTTTATAATTAACCATTAAAGCCATAAAAGACATAAATGGCTTATATCAATAATAGGGAAGTAAAAATGTGCTTACACATCTTAAAGCCAAATTAATCACAAATGACATTGTATAGTAAGTCATGTGGTATGTGACAGATCAAAATTACAAACAAATATGCTCCTGAAGTAAGTAAAGTAAAAAGAAAAAAGTGAACAAAAATAATTACTTGTCAGCAAAAGCAGTACAACAATTATGCACTTCATGCACTGTTCATGAAAATTACAAGAAATTATGGGTCAAAATAAAGAAGTTGTCAACTATGTTTGTGTATGTTGTTACCTAGTACTGTATGTTACAGTAGGTCAAAAAAAATTTAATGTTTAAGCTTTGCAACTAACGGATACACTGAAGGAATTTATTAACTTGAACTTGCTCTATTTTGTTCTATTGGTTGAATTTGTTCTATTGAGAAAGAACTTTGTTTTTGTACTTTTTACTTCTGTGAAATGTACTCTAAATTACATAAGTAATTCAGGGAGTGATTTGTTCATTCTTCTTGGCAGATTTGCTCCAGATTCTGTAGATTCTCTTCTTGAACAATGGTTCCTTTCTAGCCACCGTTTCCATACTGTCCTCTCATTTATGCAGAACTCTACAATTTGTTTTCTGGTACTGTACACTTTCACTCCGCTTGAGGGAGGGCCTTGGCTAGGTAGTGCTTGGGTAGTCTTATGCAGCTTCCACGTTGTTACTGTTGGGTCCTTGAGCAAGGCCCCAAACCCTCAACTACTTAATCTTAACTTGATGTGCTCATGACTCTGGCATAGGGTCAGTTTGGACTCATCTGGCCACATGACCTTTTTCCATTGCTCTAAAGTCCCATCTTCATGCTCCCCAGGAAATTAAAATGTTTTTTTTTTCCCCTGATGACTCTCAACAAGTTTTCTTATGACCATACAGCTGTTTAGTCCCAACCATGTGAGTTCTTGCATGTGAAAATGCTCTTACAGTACATTCATTATTAAACATAGGTGGGATTTCTACAAGTTTTTAAAAATATGCAGTCTTTTTTTAGTATTTGACAAAATACTAACTGATACCCTTGAGTGGCTATAATAAACACAATTTGTGCTTTTAAAATTTTATTAATTAAATCGTTGGCCTTTTTTTATATTATTAAAGACAAAAATGTATAACCAGACTGGTGGCACACGCACTTTCTCAGTAAGTCTAGCACTCTTTCTGTCTAACCACAGGTTCCTGTTGACACTTCAAACATGTGTACTTTCACACGGTTGTTTTACCTTTGTGAATACTGGTTTTAGTGTACCCATTTACCATAGAATGGAGTTTATTATTGGTAATTTAAACAACATGTGATGTCAATATAAACACATCTTTACCTGGAAAACTCTGGTGTTTGTTAGAAAACAAACAATATAATGGATTAATTTGCATAGATCACTTAGAATCTCAGTAACGTCAATATGAGTTCCAGGTTGTAAATCACAAAATGTGGAAAATGTCTGAGTTGAACTCTTATGAGACGCCCTGAGGGGGAAAATCTTTTTGAATAGATTATATGGACAAAAGTATTTTGCAATGACATTGTATCCAAATATATACTTCAAAATGAATTTGGTCACCTTTTGCAGCAATATAAGCTTCCACTCTTCTTGGAAGGCTGTCCACAAGATTTTTCTATCAAAATTCAATCAGAATTTATTCTGTAGAGGTCAGGCATTGGTGTTGGACAAGTACATTTAGGCATTTGGCAGACGCTCTTATCCAGAGCGATTTACATTTTTATCTCATTACACATCTGAGCAGTTGAGGGTTAAGGGCCTTGCTCAAGAGCCCAACAGTGGCAACTTGGTGGTTGTGGGGTTTGAACCTGGGATCTTCCGAACCGTAGTCCAATGCCTTAACCACTGAGCTACCCCTGTCCCAAGTAGTAGTGATGGGAAGTTTAGATCATTTTAGTGACTTGGTTCTTTGAATCTCATTCATCAAAATGAATAAATCTTTTTTTAAATCATTTAATTCATTTCATTCTTTTGATCAAGAATAAAATAAAATGTAAAATTTTTAATAAAAAGGCCCCAAACACATTTACGTACGCAAATTTTAGCTATGGTTCCAGTAATGAAAATATTATAATGCAGCTAAAGACATAATATGATAAACAGAATGAGCTTGTAGCACAGCCACAGTGGTGGCTCAATCGGTTAAGGCTGTGGGTTACTGGGTTACTGATCGGAAGGTCGGGGGTTCGAACCCCAGCATCGGCAAGTTGCCACTGTTGAGCCCTTGAGCAAGGCCCTTAACCCTATCTGCTCCAGGGGCGCTGTAAGCTGGCTGACCGATTGGGATATGCGAAGAAGAAATTTCGCTGTGCTGTAAAAAGTACATGTGACAATAATTGAATATTCTTCTTCAAAAGGGGCGTTTTCATACGCAGGGAATTGGTTGTGGAGCTAATGTTGCTCACCTGTGGCCGAAGGCGTGCCCTAGCGGTTTATTTTCCCCCATTGACAGTGGTTTGGTCACCGGGCAAGTTCCCGCGCATGCGCGATCGCGACGCAAAGGAACCCGGAAGTGACGTGGGTCACATGATCCGGCATAAAGCCGGAACCGGCATTGAGGCCGGTACGGAGAGATGAAGACAGCGCGCTGCATGTTGTTTGAGACTGAGAGCCTGATTGTGGATTAATTTCATTCAGTACCCAGCTCATTCCGTTTATCGATCTCCCAGACCTACCATCGTCATTTGGTGAGATCGATCCATCTCTCCAAGTCACCATTTCACCCCAATTGCCATATTTCAGACACTGGACTATCATACACACTCACACACACACACCCGCCTACATCGCACACACATTTTTTTCTATTTGTATTATATTTGTATTATATTTGTATATATTGGTTTGTGGTGCACCGTGTTTGTTTATTTATCTGTCTGTCTTGTTTAATACACTTGGTTTAATTTATTATAATTGTTTTGTGTCGCGTCGTGTTTTGTCCGGCTGCGGTTGCGCAATACCGGAAGTATTGTTTTCAAGCCCCAGTTTAGATTCCCGAATCCGTTCTTTTGTGACCAAGCGGTTTTATAAATCCAAGCGTTACATAGTGGTGGCCCGTACGCACGGGGAATCTGTATTTTGGGATATTTTCCGGTTTTGTGTGATGTGGCTGAACAAAATGGACGCTAATGTTAACATTGCTAGTGCTAAAGCTAATGCTAAGGCTAATGCTGGTAGTGCTGCTAAGGCCGACTGTGTAGTGCATAATAACATGCCGGTAGAAGTAGAGGATGCATTTAATACACGCCGTAACCCTACAACCGAATTAACTGCATTGATTAGTTCACTATATATATCAGATAACCATGATAATGACAATAATGATGATGATGATGATTTTATTGTTCATGGGTCTGATATTGGGGTAGTACACACACTACAGACTGAACTTAATCAATGCAAGCGGGACATGGTGGCGCTTACTGATAAAGTGAGCTCCATGGAGCTGGATTATAGACAATCCATGGACAGCAGTCTCAACCGAGAAATCAGTCTGCGTGACGCAGTGGACGCGAGCCTGGAAGGGCTGCAGCGCTACTGCCAGGAGGCTCTCGAAAAAAATGGAGAGAGCCATCGTTGACTGTTTTCTGCGACGGGACGTCATCTGGGAAAACCGGATGAAGAGACTGCGTCTCACTAGTACGCCCACCACACACAGGTTACAGGCCTGCACCCCTGCATCCCCTCCATCTCCTGCACCACATCGGCCCAGCACTCCAACCACTACAGCGACGGCCAAGGTGAAGCTACCAAGCACTCATGCCATCGCCGACGTTCCTCCTGGTGTTCCAGCACACTCCTCGGCTCTGCTCTCCTCCCCACTTTCTTATTCTTCTTCTCTGCATGCTCATCCATCCATCTGTGTGGAGTTCCCAGCCTTCTGCGACGCGTCAGAGACAGCTGAGGTGAAGAACTTCATCGAGCAAGCAGAGAAATACCTGGAGATCAGACCCCTGACCCGACCAGAGCTACTGGGAACCCTCGGCTCAGTTCTCAGAGGGCCGGCTCTCAGTTGGTGGAAGGCGGAGAAGGGCAAGGTGAAGGACTGGCTATCTTTTAAACAGGCGTTCACGGCAGCATTCATACTGGATGACGACCTCGACGAAGAGGAAGACAACTTGAGGTCTCCGGTACGGCAGCCAGGGCAACGCCAGGGAGACTACGCCGATGACCACCCCGCCCTCTGTCTCATGGGAAAACCTGATATCTCCGAGGAAGAACTAGTGGGGCGAACCCAGGAGAACATCATCACGAGAGTGGCGTTAAGAGGAGCGGTGAGCACCGTGGAAAAGCAGGTGGAGAGAGGCGCTAGGGGAGAGAAAGACGGCGTGGACCGCTTTATTCCGGGTCCACATGCCATACCCCGAGCACCCCCGCCGCTGAAAGGAGCTGACACCCCACGTCTACCCACCACGTCCACTAAAGAGGCCTCCAGCTTCCCCAGCGACCTGAGCGAGATCATCAACGCCCAACAGAATGACCTAACTATCACGAAGCTGCTCTCTAAAGATCACCCAAGAGGTACACACGATCAGAGGGTCACCTTCGAATGTCATCAGGGCATGCTGTATCGCCGGGTACCAGTAAGGCACGGGGAGAAAATCCAGCTTGTAGTCCCCCAGTCGCTAATAAGAGTTTTTCTCCAGTACTACCACGACCATCCACGGGGAGGACACTGGGGACAACTGAAAACCCTGCTGAGGCTATTAGAGGTGGTGTGGTGGCCGACGGTGCGGAAAGACGTCTGGCGTTATACCAAAGCTTGCAGCGTTTGCCAACGACACAAGACACAACATCCATCATCACCCCGATTAAGACCTATCACGGAGGAGGGCCTACAAGGAGACAAACCATCCAGATCCACACATGCCAGATATCAAAATACCCGGAGGAAAGCAGCGCACTTTCAACCGGGAGAACTGGTGTGGATCCAAGCTCAACCACACTCCTCCACAGCCAAGAGAGATTCTGCTAAGCTAGCGCCCAAGTGGGAGGGACCAGTAGAAACAAAAAGAAGAAAAAGACCATTTAAATACACAATGTCTTGGGGCTACCCACAAAAAGCCGATCGGTACGGTGTGGCGAAGTTAAAGTGCTTGTGCGGACATTCTCCTCAGACACCGGAGGCTTGGGGGGGGGGGGGGGGGTCTATGTAGCACAGCCACACAAAAGGGGCGTTTTCATACGCAGGGAATTGGTTGTGGAGCTAATGTTGCTCACCTGTGGCCGAAGGCGTGCCCTAGCGGTTTATTTTCCCCCATTGACAGTGGTTTGGTCACCGGGCAAGTTCCCGCGCATGCGCGATCGCGACGCAAAGGAACCCGGAAGTGACGTGGGTCACATGATCCGGCATAAAGCCGGAACCGGCATTGAGGCCGGTACGGAGAGATGAAGACAGCGCGCTGCATGTTGTTTGAGACTGAGAGCCTGATTGTGGATTAATTTCATTCAGTACCCAGCTCATTCCGTTTATCGATCTCCCAGACCTACCATCGTCATTTGGTGAGATCGATCCATCTCTCCAACTCACCATTTCACCCCAATTGCCATATTTCAGACACTGGACTATCATACACACTCACACACACACACCCGCCTACATCGCACACACATTTTTTTCTATTTGTATTATATTTGTATTATATTTGTATATATTGGTTTGTGGTGCACCGTGTTTTTTTTTATCTGTCTGTCTTGTTTAATACACTTGGTTTAATTTATTATAATTGTTTTGTGTCGCGTCGTGTTTTGTCCGGCTGCGGTTGCGCAATACCGGAAGTATTGTTTTCAAGCCCCAGTTTAGATTCCCGAATCCGTTCTTTTGTGACCAAGCGGTTTTATAAATCCAAGCGTTACAAGCTCACCTCTCATATCTTCTTTTCCAAATCGTTCGATTCGGACCAGAAGACTCATGAGAAAAACAGCAAATTTCTGTTTCCAACATTCTCATTCTGATTGGCAATCTCCGTTCCAATTCATCCCAAAGGTGCTCGATGGGGTTGAGGTCAGGGCTCTGTGCGGACCAATCGAGTTCTTTCACATAGAACTCATCAAACCATCTCTTAATATTCCTTGCTTTGTGTACTGGGGCATAGTCATGTTGGAATAGAAAAAGGGCCTTCACTAAACCGCTGCCACAATGTTGGAAGCATAGGATTGTCCAAGATGCCTTGGTATGCTAAAGCATTAACATTATCCTTCACTTTGGATAAAGGGCATGAAACACCTGAATTGAATAATTAACAGGTTTGTCCAAATACTTTTGTCCGTAGTGTAGTAATTAGCAGTTAATTAAATTTTTTCCAGAATTAATTAATTCCAAATACGGTATAATAATAATAATAATAATAATAATATATTTGCATTAATCCCAGTCTTAATAAAATTAAAAAAAAATTTAACATTTTGGCATTAAAGAATGTGAAAACTTTGAATAACAGCTTGTTGTTGTAGGAGTAGTTTCTTTTTCTCCCCCAGGAACATAAAGCGCTTCAACCTCTTGGGTTTCTCAGGTTTATAATCAGAATTGTTTAAACGAAATATTTTCTGGTTCATGTTACGGAAACGTTGCATTCAGCGAGAGACTACATTTCCCACTACACTGATCAGGCTACAAATATGGCCGGCATGGGCTACACTTCCCAGCACTCATGAACTATCGAAGTGTACTTCTCAGGGTGCTCCCTACCCGCTGCTCCGTTCGCAGGGAATGTCGGCTAAGGGAACTTACCTAGACAAAATCTCACCTTTCGAAACAACCTGCAACGTCACCAGCGTAGACGTCACTTCCTCTGTCCGTTATTCTCGTAACATAAGTACCTGTCGCTGCTACTGTAGAAATTTCAAAATACGGAAATTAAAATTTGAATATTTATTGAAACAAAAAAATTATAGCATTATAAGACATATACTACTAAAATGTGTGTAACTCGTAAATAAATAATTTGATTAATTTACATTTTCAGATTTAGTTCATGCGTTGGCGGGACGCAATGTCTGATCCGGTGTTATGCGTTAAAATGCCCCTCTGCCACGGATTGCCCCCCCCCCCCAGATGATCTCTATCAAATATTATATTAGAACATAAATTCATAGGTTTATCATTATCAAATATGATATTAATATTATAATGAACCCTAGGCACGTGACAGCCGTCGAGACCATTAATACAAATTCACATTTAATGTTTATTTTGTGGCCCATTTATTTTGCAGGGGTTTGTCATGTAATACAAAATATGTACAAATAAATGTTGTTTATGATAAAAAAAATTGACAAAACGATAAGAAATATAAAAATATATGTGTTATATATTATATATCATTACACACAACTGAAGTCGTTCAAGCCTTTTATTGTTTTAATATTGATGATTGTGGCATACAGCTCATGAAAACCCAAAATCCCTATCTCAAAAACTTAGCATATCATGAAAAGGTTCTCTAAACGAGCTATTAACCTTCTTCTTCTTCTTCTTTGTCTTTCGGCTGTTCCCTTTCAGGGGTCGCCACAGCGAATCATCTGCCTCCATCTAACCCTATCCTCTGCATCCGATTCTCTCACACCAACTAACTTCATGTCCTCTCTCACTGCATCCATAAATCTCCTCTTTGGTCTTCCTCTAGACCTCCTGCCTGGCAGTTCCAACCTCAGCATCCTTCTACCGATATATTCACAATCTCTCCTCTGAACATGTCCAAACCACCTCAATCTGGCCTCTCTGACTTTATCTCCAAAACATCTCACATGGGTTGTCCCTCTGATGAACTGATTCTTGATCCTATCCATCCTTGTCACTCCCAAAGAGAACCTCAACATCTTCAGCTCTGCTACCTCTAGCTCTGCCTCCTGTCTTTTCTTCAGTGCCACTGTCTCTAAGCCGTAGAGCATTGCTGGTCTCACCACTGTCCTGTACACCTTTCCTTTCATTCTCGCTGATGCTCTTTTATCGCACAACACACCTGACACTTTTCTCCACCCATTCCAACCTGCCTGTACTCGTCTCTTCACCTCCTTTGAACACTCTCCGTTGCTCTCGACCGTTGACCCTAAGTACTTAAAATCCTGCACCTTCTTTACCTCTGCTCCCTGTAGCCTCACTGTTCCTCTTGGGTCCCTCTCATTCACACACATGTATTCCGTCTTGCTGCGGCTAACCTTCATTCCTCTGCTTTCCAGAGCGTACCTCCACCGCTCCAAATTTTCCTCTACCTGTTCCCTGCTCTCGCTACAAAGCACAATGTCATCTGCAAACATCATAGACCATGGAGACTCATGTCTAACTTCATCTGTCATCCTGTCCATCACTAGAGCAAACAAAAAGGGGCTTAGAGCCGATCCTTGATGCAGACCCACCTCCACCTTGAACTCTTCTGTTACACCTGCAGCACATCTCACCACTGTCTTACAACTCTCATACATGTCCTGCACCACTCTAACATACTTCTCTGCCACTCCAGACTTCCTCATACAACACCACAGCTCCTCTCTCGGCACCCTGTCGTACGCTTTCTCTAAATCTACACAATGCAACTCTTTATTGCCTTCTCTGTACTTCTCCATCAGCATCCTCAAAGCAAATACTGCATCTGATGTACTCTTTCTAGGCATAAAACCATATTGCTGCTCACAAATTCTCACCTCTGCCCTTAACCTAGCTTCCACTACTCTTTCCCACAGCTTCATTGTATGGCTCATTAGCTTTATACCTCTGTAATTGCCACAGCTCTGCACATCTCCCTTGTTCTTAAAAATCGGCACCAATACACTTCTCCTCCATTCCTCTGGAATCCTCTCACTCTCCAAGATCTCGTTAAACAAACTAGTCAGAAACTCTACTGCCACCTCTCCTAAGCACTTCCATACCTCCACAGGTATGTCATCAGGACCAACAGCCTTTCCACTCTTCATCCTCTTCAACGCCCTTCTCACCTCACTTTTACTAATATTTGCTACTTCCTGCTCCACAACAGTCACCTCTTCTACTCTTTGTTCTCTTTCGTTTTCCTCATTCATCAACTCCTCAAAGTACTCCTTCCATCTTCCCATCACCCTCCTGGCATCTGTCAGTACATTTCCATCTCTATCTTTAATCACTCTAACCTGCTGCACATCCTTCCCATCTCTATCTCTTTGCCTCGCCAACCTGTACAGATCCACCTCTCCCTCCTTACTGTCCAGCCTAGCATATAAGTCCTCATATGCTCTTTGTTTGGCATTTGCCACTTCTACCTTCACCTTACAGTGCATCTCCCTGTACTCCTGTTTACTCTCTTCAGTCCTCTCAGAGTCCCACTTCTTCCTAGCTAGCCTCTTTCCCTGTATACACTCCTGGACTTCCTCATTCCACCACCAAGTCTCCTTGTCTCCTTTTCCCTTACCTGATGATACACCAAGTATCCTCTTACCTGTCTCCCTGATCACATTGGCTGTAGTTGTCCAATCAACTGAAAGCACCTCCTGACCACCCATAGCTTGTCTCAACTCCTCCCTAAAGACTACACAACATTCTTCCTTTCTCAGCTTCCACCACTTTGTCCTCTTCTCTGCCTTTGTCCTCTTCACCTTCCTCACCACCAGGGTTATTTTACACACCACCATTCTGTGTTGTCTGGCTACACTCTCCCCTACCAACACTTTGCAGTCACTAATCTCTTTCAGATTACAACGTCGACACAAGATGTAGTCCACCTGAGTGCTTCTGCCTCCACTCTTATATGTCACCCTATGTTCCTGCCTCTTCTGGAAGAAAGTATTTACTACTGCCATTTCCATCCTCTTTGCAAATTCCACCACCATCTGTCCTTCTACATTCCTGTCCTGAAGACCAAACCTGCCCATCACATTTTCATCACCTCTGTTCCCTTCCCCAACATGTCCATTGAAGTCTGCACCAATCACCACTCTCTCACCTCTGGGGATGCTCTGCATCACTTCATCTAACTCACTCCAGAATTTCTCCTTCTCTTCTAACACACATCCTACCTGTGGAGCATAACCACTAACAACATTGAACATTATCCCTTCAATATCCAGCTTCAGACTCATCACCCTATCTGATACTCTCTTCACCTCTAGGACATTCCTTACAAACTCCTCTTTCAGAATAACTCCTACTCCATTTCTTTTCCTATCCACACCTTGGTAAAACAACTTGAACCTTGATCCTAAGCTTCTAGCTTTGCTACCTTTCCACCTGGTCTCCTGGACACACAGTATATCTACCTTCCTCCTCTGCATCATATCAACCAATTCTGTTCCCTTCCCTGTCATGGTCCCAACATTCAAGGTCCCTACTTTCACTCCTAAACTCTTGCCTTTCCTCTTCTCTCTCTGCTTTCGAACACGCCTTCCTCCTCTCCTTCTTCGACCAACAGTAGCCCAATTTCCACCGGCACCCTGTAAGTCAACAGCACCGGTGTCGGTCGTTGTTAACCCGGACCGCGACCGATCCGGTATGGAAATTATATTTCTGATTCGCATCATTGATTTGGCAAATGTTTTACGTCGGATGCCCTTCCTGACACAACCCTCTGCATTTATCCAGACTTGGGACTGGCACAAGAAGACACTGGATTGCGCCCCCCCATGGTTGCATTAAACGAGCTATTAACCTAATCATCTGAATCAACTAATTAACTCTAAACACCTGCAAAAGATTCCTGAGGCTTTTAAAAACTCCCAGCCTGGTTCATTACCCAAAACCGCAATCATGGGTAAGACTGCCGACGTGACTGCTGTCCAGAAGGCCATCATTGACACCCTTGAGCAAGAGGGTAAGACACAGAAAGAAATTTCTGAATGAATAGGCTGTTCCCAGAGTGCTGTATCAAGGCACCTCAGTGGGAAGTCTGTGGGAAGGAAAAAGTGTGGCAGAAAATGCTGCACAACGAGAAGAGGTGACCGGGCCCTGAGGAAGATTGTGGAGAAGGACCGATTCCAGACCTTGGGGGACCTGCGGAAGCAGTGGACTGAGTCTGGAGTAGAAACATCCAGAGCCACCGTGTACAGGCGTGTGCAGGAAATGGGCTACAGGTTGCAAATTTTGCATGTCATTCGGAAATCAAGGTGCCAGAGTCTGGAGGAAGACTGGGGAGAGGGAAATGCCAAAATGCCTGAAGTCCAGTGTCAAGTACCCACAGTCAGTGATGGTCTGGGGTGCCATGTCAGCTGCTGGTGTTGGTCCACTGTGTTTTATCAAGGGCAGGGTCAATGCAGCTAGCTATCAGGAGATTTTGGAGCACTTCATGCTTCCATCTGCTGAAAAGCTTTATGGAGATGAAGATTTCATTTTTCAGCACGACCTGCCACCTGCTCACAGTGCCAAAACCACTGGTAAATGGTTTACTGACCATGGTATTACTGTGCTCAATTGGCCTGCCAACTCTCCTGACCTGAAGCCCATAGAGAATCTGTGGGATATTGTGAAGAGAAAGTTGAGAGACACAAGACACAAGAATCTGCAAAAGGATTCCCGACCAAGTATTGAGTGCATAACTGAACATAATTATTTGAAGGTTGACTTTGTTTTGTATTAAAAACACTTTTCTTTTATTGGTCGGATGAAATATGCATATATTTTGGGTTTTCATGAGCTGTATGCCACAATCATCAATATTAAAACAATAAAATGCTTGAACTACTTCAGTTGTGTGTAATGAATCTAAAATATATGAAAGTCTAATGTTTATCAGTACATTACAGAAAATAATGAACTTTATCACAATATGCTAATTTTTTGAGAAGGACCAGTGTGTGTGTGTGTGTGTGTATATATATATATATATATATATATATATATATATATATATATATATATATATATATATATATATATATATATATATATATATATATTAATCAGATACAACATGTATATTTTTATATAGTTTATTTTATAATCAAATTCGTTTCGTGTAATTTGTAAATCATAAACATATGATTGAAACAATCCGTGGTAGGGGGGCATCATAGTACAGTAATAATCTTTTTAACAGTTTGAATGATTTATGCTTTGTATTGAAAGGTAGGGCTCCTTTGAATGTTTCTCAAGTAACGTTCTTTTATTTTAAAATTGAGAGCATCATAGACAGCGTCTGATTAAAAACCAAACTGCTAAGACTTATGTCCATTTCATAATTAAACTTATCAAGTGAGAAAATCACAGTTAGCTTGCAAGGTTTTAGCCACATTTTGACAGACTGGGTGTATAATCACAGGGTTTGTTAAGGGGCCAGGCCATGACCGAACATGATCACTGCAGAAAGTACGCCTAGGCAAATAAAATAAAATAAAATATATTTCCGTTTCATTCTGATGTAATATATTTACAGATTTTTTATCTGAAAAAGTATTTTGTAAAACAGATTTCTTTGTAATCTTTAGTCAAATGTCTTCTAATCCTCCTGTTTTATTTATTTATTTATTTATTTATTTTAAAACAAATTCTGGATAATGAAGTTTTATCTAAGATCTAATTTTAAAGGCCTTGGTTTGAACAGCACTGTCACATTGTCTCTAACTGAATATCAGACAATACAGTCCAACCCATTACAATCTGAAATATTAATGTGTATCCGCTGACACACTTAACATATCTAGCCTTCTGACGGTCTATAAAATGGAGACATACTCCACTGATGAAGATATAAAAGATCTACTGTACAGTTGTGGTCAGAATACACTCCTCATGATCATGACTGGCATAGCCGGATTGGGTTTGCAATGATTTTTTTCCCTCCTTAATTGGTCCTTTTCTGGGGCAGAATAGTTGTACAATATTGTACATCTTTAGAAGGAAACCATAAAGTAAAACATACCCCAAAGCATGGTGCTACCACTACCAACAGTTAATACAGTTTAGTAGAATGAATCACCATTGCTCCACTAAACATATTTCTGATCAAAATGTTCCTCCAGAAGTCTTTTTCTTTGTTCAGCTGAAAACTTGTGCTGTTAATTCTTTAGCAAATTAAAACATATTATAACACCACAGAATCAAGAACCTAGGTTGATGTATGTATATTTCTGCTTTTGTATGTATTGATTTCCTCCTGAAACAAACACTGCAACCACATATTATAACAACTGGTTTTGTTATAAACATTTATTGGTCTAATAGTGAATGTACTGCACACAGATGTAGTTAGCACAACATAGCAACAAATAAACTATAGGTATGTTACAGTTTACCCAATTAGCACTGCTCAGTTCATTAATCTAATTGTAAGTTACTTTGCATAAAATTGTTAATCATTTAAGATATTTCTAAACATAAATGCGATTCATTACGTTATGGTAATGTTTAACTATTGCTGTGAACCTTTATAACAGCATGCTATCTATACCATATTTTCTTTCAGACCATATTTGTAATACAAAACCATTTAGCTATTTACATTTCACTACTGTAATGACAAGCCATTTTTGTATCTTATACTGTAATACACTAGCTGTAAAATATCTTTTTTAATGGCAATTGCTATTAGCTAGCTTTTATCTCCATATAATATGTCCAAACCAATATAGTAGAAAGGGAGCTAGAGCCTGGGGGAAAGTATTTATTCTAATATTTTAAACATTCATAAAAAATTATGGCAATCTTCTTTTACATGATAGAATATTTAAACATGATTATACTGTAAGTGATTACAACTGCAAAATGGTAAATAATGTTTAACAATAATAAAGGCCTAAAATGGATAGCTCTATAAACTTTTTTTTCTATCCCAGATCACAATATCAATAATTCAAAAGTCAAAATAGGAAATATCATAAAATAAATCTGCCTTTATTAACTTACCCTGCATCAGATTGAAATATGAGTAATATACATGTATATATTTTACAAAATGTCCTGAAAACAAAAATGTTCATTTCAACATGTCCTTTAGATGTCCCCATATTGGGAAGTACGGCGAATGAAAAACTCTCCATAAAAATTGACCAGCTTGGGACACCTGAGTTCCCAGCATTTTCCCCTAAAAGACAGCAGAGAAAATGAAGTGAAGCACTCTTATGCAGCTGTGATTTCTTCAGACATAGTCTTTCCTGTTGTATGAACTGGGAGCCACTGAGCGGTTTGTCATCGAATAAGCCCCATGGTTCACAGGAACGTATTTCATTTCCTGTTGTGCAGGTGGACAACTGCAACACAAAATCGAGCCTCCAACCAGCAACATGGCTGCAGCACCCCATCCCAAATACAGTGAAGCACCAATCTCCATCTTCTGGGACTCAGGTACAGTTACGCTGTAGAACTGCCGAACGATGGTATTGGCTGACCAGGAGACAGGAATAAGTTGTATGATAGCTGCGATTATGAAGGCAACACCAGAAATGATCATCACACGAGCTTTGGCAGCCTCGTCCTCGATACAGGTGGTGCACTTAGCTCCGACAATGGATATCAGAAGGGCCAGAACGCCCAGGACAATGGCCACTACTGTCAAAGCTCGGGCCGCTTGCAGGTCCTGAGGGAGAGCCAGAAGAGAGTCGTAGACTTTACACTGCATCTGTCCAGTACTCTGAAACACACAGCTCATCCAAATGCCCTCCCAGTAAATCTGAGCTGTGATAATGTTGGTTCCAATGAATGCAGTGACCCTCCACATGGGAAGAGCGCAGCACACAATGCTGAGGATCCAGCCGAGAGTAGAGAGCGATATTCCTAGAATTTCAAGTCCCAGTGCAGCCATAGTGTCCTTGTTTCTTTGGTAAATCTAAAAAGCTCTAATCTCTCAGTCTTACTTTTTTCCAAAAAAATTATTTGAGGTCTCAGGAAAACTGAGATATGTCAGGAGCATGTCCTGGTTTACTATGCTACGTTGCGCTTAGAGCGAGGCAGTGTGATCTGTCTGCGTGGATCAGCCCTTGCAATATTTATAATGCGTAGAGTAAAAAAGCCTTAACTACCTGACAGGTGACATCAGATGATAAGGTGCGATTCTGGCATTGGTTGGCCCTCCTCAATTCTGATCTTTAAAATATCCCCTCGCTGATACCACAGTTTCAACAACGGTTTGTTTATTGGAAGTAACTGCAGTATAATGAACGCCCAAGGCTTGGCTTGTTACCTGATGTTAATGGTTAGCTAGTCTCATCGGTGTTGGCAGTGTGTAAAACAAGACTTATGGGAAATGTCTCTCTGCTGTCATGCCTGTATAAAAATATTGACCATCTCAGATTACTATTAAGACTGGTAAAAAAAAAAAAAGAAAGAAAAGAAAAAGACTATGATTAATATTATAGTTTTATCCGAATTTTCATATTATCAGTCACATTTTTATGCATTTAATGAATGAAATGAAGGCAGTTTACAAGTATGGATATAAACCCATTTTATACCAGGCCATAAAAACTAGCAATATAATGAATCATCTCTATAAAGTGGCATAATATGCATGCAACAATTTATGGGTATGTTTTGGAGAAACGGCCTGAGTTTTAGTAATGCAACAGAACACTTTTGTTACAAACACTAACTAACTGTAGTGAAACATTAAGATGCATAAATGCTATAGTAAAAACTATAAATAAAACAAATTTAGACAGTTCAGTTAAACATTAAGGGTAGAAAAAAATACTCTCAATCCTTTACAGTAATTTTGAATCATTAAAATTTTAATAGAACATAACTGTTTCAGATTTTAGCATTAGTTTTTTCTTTCCTTTCCTTTATTTACTGATGGTTGGAAAGTGACATGGAGGTAGTTTAGGGTTATTGTTGCAACATCAGAATGCAGTGTTCTATAGATCGATGGTTCTCATAGTGGGTCTGGGTCCCCCCCAAAAGGTCCATGATGCATAGTTGGCCATAATGCAGTTAGTTAGTTAGTTAATTAGTTAGTTAAGTGATTTATTGATTGATTGATCATTTGTTACAGTAGTGTAAATCACAACATGTCATTATGAATCTATTGTGAGTATTACTTGTTGTTTGTTTGATTCAAGTTTTGCTACTTGAATGGTAAGATTTAAATTCAAATGTCCATACCTCAAAGATTTAACTACTGTAGGTTTAGCCATAAGAAAAAGTTTTTATAAAAGAAAACTCCCATTTTTTTTGGCCTTCCTGTCACAAACCACCCAATTTTTCAGAGCTTGGGGCTGGCACTGAACAGTTTGAGTTAATGGTCTTGAGCAAGGGCCCAACAATGGTGATCCTGCGATGATAGGGGTTGAATTCCCAACCCTTTGATCACCAAATCAGATTATCATGTGTCTAAGACATCACTGCTCCACTTTAAAGCCAATAATTAGGCAAAATATTATTGTGCACATCTACACAATGAGTTAAATGTTAAATGAGTTAAATGGAGTATTTGGATTATGTTTATGAACCTAGCCCTGTCCAAAATCTAGCCTCTTGTTTAAGCTTCATTTTGTAACTTACGAATGTTTATAACATGCTTTCAAAGATTTCAGAATTTCTAAAGACTCTGATGAATGGATCTCCCTTCATTTTTGATTAACTGAGAAATCATTTGCTGTAGCTGTCATGGCAACATACTGTAAGCTGATAATAATAAAACAATTTTTTTTATTGAAACCATTGTGGTTGTTACTATTATTTATCACATTACAGTACTTTATTGTGTCTAAGTGAGTTTTGTTACAAACTGTAATGAAAATCGTAAAATTATACACTCAGATAGTATGTGTTTTGTTGTTGTTGTTGTTAAAAGAAAATTTTATATTTTAGACATTTAACTTAATTGAAAGTGTTTTCATAGAGTTTACCAACCAGGAATGGAAGCAAAATTTCCATCCTGAAACCAAGCCAACTCCCCTAATGTTACCCACACGTGAGCCAAACATGTGCAGAAAGGATATATTTATTTCAGCAAGAGAGAAAGGATCGGATCAAGTGTTTACATGGTTAATATATACCTACTGAATGGATTTCAGTGGTGTACAGTATACTGAAAATTCAATACAATTAGGCCTTATCGGGTCAAAGTGTTTCAAATAAGTTGTTAACATGATGCATTTTTCTCTGATTTTTTTTTTTAATTATTAGTAGAATATTAGGGTCCTTATAAACCATCTAATGTAAATATTTCTTGTATGATCTGTAATATGCTGAAAATAAGATATATGTAGACTTTTTCACTGAGAATGTTTATTTATATACGTATCTATTTATTATGTATTTGCTTACTTGCTTGTTACTTTATTCAAATGTATGTTTTTTGGCATGTCCAGCAAAGTGTAGCACACAATTAATGTATCACCTTGACTCTTTTTATATCAATCAAATACAATTCAATAAACTTTGAATATAACTTAAAAAAAAAATTATATATATATATATATAAACATTTATTAAACAAGATTTCAGCAGAATAAATACAGCATTTGTTATACTGTACATACAATATTTTTATCTCCTATATTTGATTATATGTTGTATTACTTGTTTGCATACGAGAACAAATTAAACATTTACAAAATCTGATAACATTCAGCTTCACAGATTAATTTTATCTTGAAATAGACAGATGCAAACTATCAGTTATAGTTGATTGATTTTTACATTATAGTATAAACACTGATTATCAACTGAAAGGAAAAACTGAAACCAGGTCCAACACAATAGCAAGCTGAACAAATTACCCTTATGTATTGTTTAGTCAATACCAAACAATACAATGCCAGAAATATTGCTTAGTCATTAGTAGTATTAAATATGACCTTTCAAAAGCACAATAAATAGATCAGATAAATAAATAAATAAAAAATATTAATAAATAAATAGGCTATTTATTTAATCATGTACTAGCTACAATTGTTCTTGTTACATATTAACACCAAATTACTATTTAGTTATCTTAACCTTTTCAAAATGTAAAAATATCAATACTTTTTGCTTTACTTTTTTTTTCTTTAGTGATTATTAAAAAACAAACAAACATTATCATATTTATATTGTTAAATCAAGGTCAGTTGAGTTACCATACATAGTCATTCACCAATCTAGATATTTAACCAAAATAATTTATGTATAAACATATAAATGTGCAAAAATACAAAACACGTTTTCCCCCCTTGAGGTACTGATACTGGCAATTGTACTTTACCCACCATGGATCTTCACCGGAAAATGTTAAATGTTAGAAATGTTATAATCCTTCTAGTGACAGCTGCTGATAAATACCCTCAAAGGTGGTTTCTGTTCCTTTCTTTCACAAAGAATTTTTTTAGATATATTATACGTTGGAATGAAGATTAACCTAAGGGGATGGTGGAATTTATGGTTTTATTGCGTGAATACTGGTACTGGAATACTAGTAAAGTGGGAGACATGTAGCTGTATCATACAGTGGTTAATTTTTTTTTTTTTTTAA
The DNA here is from genome assembly GCA_030522415.1 of Channallabes apus. Classification (NCBI taxonomy): domain Eukaryota; kingdom Metazoa; phylum Chordata; class Actinopteri; order Siluriformes; family Clariidae; genus Channallabes; species Channallabes apus. The sequence goes on from CM060125.1 coordinate 11,099,261, forward strand.
CATTGTAAAGAAAAATTTAAGCTTCTTATAAAGGAATCTTGTGAAGTGACAGAAAAACTGGGTGACAAATATGTATGCCACTTTACTCATCTTTACTCTACTTTACTCATAAACTGTAATATATTTGCTTTTAATATCAGTCAAACCCATTTTTGGTTTAAAAAAAAGAAATATCATATTTAGAGATCTTCAAGCATATCCAACTTTGTTTTTGTAATGAAATTCTAAGTCCATTTTTACATTTAAAATTCTTTTAATAAAATATTGGTCTATTTTGCCCTTGGTTAGGTTTTTTCTTCCCTCTGTGTTATATAATCCAGTCTGAACTAGATGTTGTGTGGTTGTCAATGACATCATATCAAAATCTACCTTTGCATTTCCCACTTGATGATTAATGGCTGTGTGTGTGTGTGTGTGTGTGTGTGTGTGTGTGTGTGTGTGTGTGTGTGTGTGTGTGTGTGTGTGTGTGTGTGTGTGTGTGTGTGTGTGGTTTCTGTTCCGTGAGCAACGGGATGAGGCCTTCTGGCGAGTTTCTGTTTGCTCAGATTGTCTTCTCCAATGTCACAGAGATTTTTTCAGGCGTTGTCACAAGTGTAACCATGTAAATAAGCCGTCACTTAAGCAGAGTTAACGTGCAAGGCTAGGTTTTTGTGTGGGAAAAACAGCCGAGACATGAGCGCTGGATACTGGACAAAGTTTACAAAGCTACTTAGGGTTATATTCAGGTTAGTAGGTACTGGTTCTATTGATTGATGTCAAAAGATCTTTTGTCACCACCACTACTGACACACATGACTAATTTCCATGATGGCATCATGAAACTATACAAGATGTCTGGATTTTCTCATCTTTGTTCCGTATGGCAGCTAAATCTGTTAAGCTCTGAACATTTATTCCTGCCCCAAATGTTTCCTGTTCCAAATGTTTAAATATATAGGAAAAAGTAACATAATTAAGCAATTATATGCATAAGAATTGCAATAACGAAAATTACGTTTTGGATAAATAAAGTTACATTTTAATTTAAACAATGTTAATTTACAACTTCTATGGGACACCCTGTAGATAGATAGATAGATAGATAGATAGATAGATAGATAGATAGATAGATAGATAGATAGATAGTAATGTATTTAACTTGTTCATGAATTCAAAATGTTATGTGAGAATGTCTTTGGAAGAAAATGGTTTGTAAAAAAAAAAAAAAAAATATATATATATATATATATATATATATATATATATATATATATATATTCAAGATTCAAATAACTTTATTAATCCCAGAGGGAAATTGCTTAACTTATGCATGCACTTGAGCATCCATAATTTCTACAAAAAAACTCACACTGTAATATTACACACAGAGACACACAATTCTTACAGTGTACACGCCCCATTGCATTTGTTTGGGGGATTAGGGAGTGTCTCAGTGAAGAACAAACACCGCCTATTTTGTTCCTGGGAACCAGGACATGACTGGGACTGGATGATGGAAATTCCGGATCTTTTCGATGAGTCAGATAATTTGACTCGACTCTTCATATGAGTCGATTCTTTCGGCTCACAAACAGGTCTTCTAACTGTGCACTAACAAATACAGTATGTTTTCCAGGCTATTCATTCTGGCCGGGTGTATTTCCGGACAGGATATAAGGTTTTACATCACTTTCAGGCCAGAAGACTTTTTATTACGCATTAGACGGCGCACTCTTGTCCGCCGTGCGCGTTAATCTCAACTGCGCATGCGCACTTTCAAGAGGCTGTGCCCAAATCCATATAAGCAGCATCCTAAGGGTTCACAATAGTATAGTAGACGTGAATGGAGATTGGCCCCTTATTTAGTACTGTAATATGCAGTTTGGGACGCAGCCCAGGTTTTAACAACGCGTAGTATTACATAAACCTTATGAGGATAAAATTGTGAGAAAAAAATATTAGGTTAATATTTATTAAGACCTTGTCTTAGAGCTACTATTAACCGATTATCTCCGATACTGTGACAAGTTTCAAAACATTAGTCTTAATGCAGTCGTCGTAATGCAGAGATTAAAATGTCATGCAAAAACCTTCCAACCGTCGTTTGCATGAAACAACTGAAAAAAAAGAAACAACCCAAAAAGCACCTGAGCAGGTGAGATGAACCTGATCTCACTCCGGATTTCACCCTGACTCATATGCGTTTGTCGTGTTATAATGCTGTAATATTGCGTGTACACTATAACTATAACTTTTATTATTATTCCAATACCTGTGTATTTCACTCTCAATAAGGGTGCGGTTTCTGGTCTTTCGGGATCTGCAGGAGTCGGTTCCTAATGTTCAAATGCTCGTTTAAAAAAGAATCGAAGTCTCGAAGTGTTACTTCAAAGTGAATCGCCCCGATATTAAACATCCCTTCGGTTCAAAGTAGTTGAGCCACGCGCGACATTTTTGATGATCTCATCATAATCATAGTCAATTTAGGTAGTGCTTGGGTGGAATCATTAAACTTTTTAATGCAAATAATTAATGATTAATCAAAATTAATTATACATTTATTTTATACATGATAATGATTAATCAATCACCATAATGAAACAGATTTGGTTTGTACGTTCTTAAATAATGCAAGCCACTATGTGTATTTTCTGTACATTTGTCTCAAGGTTTGTTCAGTTTTAGGTACCTTTTCTTCCACGGACAACCTGGAGAGCAAAGCGCCTGCGATGATAGGTCGGTCGTTGGACAGAAGTGATCTGTGATAGGGCTGTTTGAAAAGACTGATCATTGATTGGTGGTTTCAGAAAACTTGCGACATACGTTTGAAAATAGCTCACGTCTGTTGAAATAACACACGGCTTTACTGCGCACGTATTACTAGTTGCTACCTGATCCTCTTGCCCCGCCCGATCTGGTTGAGCATGTGTACCTTACACTTTATAACATTATTACATTTGTACCAGGTATTTACCGATTCCAGAAAACTGGAACAAAACAGGAAAAGCCAAATCTATTTATATGTACATCAAATAAATTAGATTTTCTAAAAGGAAAATCAAGCATATTTTGCATGTCATCCTTGTGCAGGGGCCATACTAATCTTCTCAGTATCGTTCCAATTTTTAGTATACGCGGGGCCTTAAGAATTTACGGGTAACTGTAAAACAGTGTGTGTAACAGTTTAATTACGTTTTAAAAGAGTGCAGTATTTCCTCAGTACCAGAAAACTGTATACTGAGTGTTAATTTGTGCTACTGTTCGTTCAAGATATTGCTAGAAAATCTGCGCAATGATTAGAAGTACCAATAGTCTCTACTATAATTATAGTTTAGATTTCTCACATTTACATAATTTGGAAAATACATGGAACGTATATTTTTTTTTAAAGCCATGGTGTATTATGTGGCTAAGAAAACCTGTTTATAAAACATGTCTGTCTTTAGTCTTTTTATAGACACTCCCCAATACTATTTTAATCCACCTTTCTTCACCTTTTTGAGCACCCCGTGCCCTCTGTTCTCAGGCTGGGTGATGCACATACAGTGGGGAAAAAGAGTATTTAGTCAGTTACCAATTGTGCAAGTTCACCCACTTAAAAAGATGAGAGAGGCTTGTAATTTTCATCATACATACATAGGTACTGTATACCTAAACTATGAGAGACAAAATAATAAGAAAAAAAATTATGGTGTAAAATAAGTATTTGGTCAATAACAAAATTCCCTCAATACTTTGTCATATACCCTTTGTTGGCAATGACAGAGGTCAAACGTTTTCTGTAAGTCTTTACAAGGTTTTCAGACACTGTTGCTGTTATTTTGGCTCATTCCTCCATGCAGATCTCCTCTAGGGCAGTGATGTTTTGGGGCTGTCGGTGGCAACACAGACTTTCAACTCCCTCCAAAGATTTTCTGTGGGGTTGAGATCTGGAGACTGGCTAGTAGTGATGGGAAGTTTGAATCATTTTAGTAACTCGGTTCTTTAAATCTTGTCCATCAAAATGAACGAATCTTTTTTTGAGTCATTTAGTTCATTTCATTCTTTTGATCAGAAATAAAATGTTGCATTTTCAATAAAAAGACTCCCAATACGTCTACATACACAAATTCTGGCTATAGTTCCAGTAATGAAAATATTACAATGCAGTTAAGGACATATTATAATAAACAGAATGAGTAGCTCATGTCTCATGTCTTCCAGTCTGAGTCGTTTAGAGTCTATGGGAGTAACGTGGCAGGAACAAACAACTCGGCACTTGAAGATTCATTGAGAACCGTTCAATTCTGTTTCCTGTGTTCTGCATTGCATAGCATCTATGGGAGTCACGTGACAAAAGAACGAACGACTTGGAGTAGAAGAGTCATTGAGAAAGCATCACTCAATTCTGTTTCCCGAACATAACCTATGGAGGTTTTGCGATGATTTGCGCATGCGCGCCCAGTAGAAAATTAACAAATCACTCTCCAAGACTACTCGTTCTTCTGAGTCACGTTAAAGTGTCAGAAAGTAGAGATGAAGTGTGGAGAGAAAGATCCAGATACAGAGAAGCAGATGTGGTCGAGAGGCGTTTGGGTGTGAGAGTACAAAGAGTGTGAGAGTACAAAGAGCCGTGTGACCCATCAAACAATGGTGTTGAGCCAAAAAAACGCGAAGCAGAGCCGTAGTCGAGGAACGAAAGCGAGAGTTCAAAACCGTTAAGCAACTAATCCAAAACGTGAGACGAGAATCGGGAAAACAGGAAAACAAAGCAAGGTCGACAACGTGAAAACTATGGGAAAAAAAGCGAGAATATTGAGGCGACAAACACACAATAATCCGGCAGCGAGATAGAGCCCTGCGCTTCCTTTTAAGTCAGAAGAAATCAGCATTTGTGACATATAGAGTCGTTCAAAAAGAATGAATCGTTCATGAACGACCTACAGTATCACTACTGGCTAGGCCACTCCAGGACCTTGAAATGCTTTGCAGATAAACAGCCCCAAAGCATGATGTTTCTAACCCCATGCTTCACAGTAGGTATGGTGTTCTTTGGATGCAACTCAGCATTCTTTCTCCTCCAAACACAAAGTTCTATTTTGGTTTCATCTGACCATATGGCATTCTTCCAATCATCTTCTGGATCATCCAAATGCTCTAGCAAACTTCAGTCGGGCCTGGACATGTACTGTACTGGTTTAAGCAGGGGAACACGCCTTGCAGTTCTTGTGATCTTTTTGACCCCACAGGCTGAAATTTTACATGGAGCCCCAGATCGAGGGAGATTATCAGTGGTCTTGTATGTCTTCCATTTTCTATTTACAGTTGATTTCTTCACACCAAGCTGCGTACCTATTGCAGATTCAGTCTTCGCAGCCTGGTGCAGGTCTACAATTTTGTTTTCTGGTGTCCTTTGACAGCTCTTTGGTTTTGGCCATAGTGGACTTCGGTGTGTGGCTGTTTGAGGTTGTGGACAGGTGTCTTTTAAACTGATTACGAGTTCAAACAGATGCCATTAATACAGGTAACGAGTGGAGGACAGAGGAGTCTCTTAAAGAAGAAGTTACAGGTCTGTGAGAGGCAGAAATCTTGCTTGTTTGTAGGTGACCAAATACTTATGAATTAATTTACCAATTAAGTCATAAAAAATGTGATTTTCTGAATTTTTTTCTTATTTTGTCTCTCATAGTTGAGGTATACCCGTAATGAAAATTACAGACCTCTCTCGTCTTTTTAAGTGGGAGAACTTGCACAATTGGTGGCTGACTAAATTTTTTGCCCCACTGTACACCTGGCTATCGACATGATATAAAAGAGAATATGATTAATTAGACCAGGTGACCTTCTTCCATTACTTTATTAAACAGTTGTGATGCTCACATGCCAAATGTACTGTAGGCATCTTTGGTGGTGGACAGAGGTCAACAGGGGCACCCTGACCAGTCTGCAGCTACACAGTCAGATACCCTGTATTGCTGATTCACTGGTTGTTTCTTTTTAGACCTTTTTTGGAAGGGTCTAACGACTCCTTAACAGGAATACCCTACAAGACATGCCATTCTCATCCAGTTGTCAAGTCATCGCAATTTGGCCCTTGCCAAAGTCATTCCTGACACCTGCTCATTGTTCCAGCTTCTTATAAATCAGCTTTGAATTAAAAATTTTATTTGTCACATACACAGTATAATATGCAGTGAAATGCTTACCGGAAATGCTTATCAAGAACTTTGAGAACTGTTCTTGTTGTTTAATATATACCACCTTTGACAAGTGCCACTGTAATGGGACAATCAATTTTATCCACTTAACCTGTCTGTGGTTTTATTGTTGTGGGTGATCTGTGTATAATCTAAGCCCATAAAACATTTGAAGATGATCTTTGTATCGGCCCTGAATGCAAGCTTTTTTCATGTAAAACAAAACAAGGAATCACACGGTGGTATTTTAGACAGGTTGTGTCCTGTTCACATGCAAGATCTGTGCTTTGTGTTACTCAGACTCACAAACACACAAGTGGAAGATATTAAAACAAAGTGAATTGATTATTTTGATACTGAATCAATATTTTAGGAGAGCATTTTTTTTACACAATTAGACTTTAGCCTAAATTATTTTTAACAAGCTACAGGCGTAAGCTGTAGTTCCTGGTGTGGGTTCCAGATCCACAATAGCTCTGAACATATCAGGAGCCCATACCAGAAACATTAAGAGTGAGGCATGAATGCACATTGAATTTGACAATCTAATAAAAGTTTGCATTTTGATTTGGAGCTAAAATTTAACAATGAAAAGTGAAACCAAAACCCCATAGGAAAAGTATCTTCAACTTTAGTCCTGGTGTCTAGTCCAAACACTGTTTGTTGATTCTTCTGCTCAAACTTATTCATCTAATCAGTGGGTGTGTTTAGGTGTTGGTGAATTACAAACGGTCCTTAATACGGGCCCTCCAGGACTGGAGTTGAACAATTCTTGATATAGGATAATACCATATAAGTATCATGTTTAAACACTGTTGTGGATGGTTTCCTGTACAAGCCCTGTGCATACGTTTGAACATCAATCAGTCTTTTCTGTAACACACCATAGCACACCTCTTCACCATAACAGATAATTATGAACACTACTGACGTATTAAAAAATGATGTTGGATGTTATAAATTAATAGCCATGAGGTCATTGTGCAACACTCTTAAAATAGTTTGCTGACAAATCATCCAGTTGTTCTATGAAATATTTCTTCCGCTTTTTGTAAGAGTTATCAGAACTTAAGAACAAAGTTCTTCAAATACGTTGATATAGTCCTTCAGTGTTGTGATAACACACTAACAATGCAGCTTCCAGGTAAAACTGGTCATACCTGAAACGTTCTAGTTTGTTTGCTAGTTCAGGCATGTTTAAATAAAACGGTTCACATTGACATGTAGGTGTAGTACCTGTGTCCATGTGAACATATTAATAAAATTCTGAACTTTGAATACTGCTCCTAAAGAATTTATCTCAACATTCAGTACAAATGAACAGAGGTGTATGCATTCTATATCAGATGACCCATCTAACAGCAGCACTATCGGCTACTACCATCTGTAGTGACAACAACAACCACACCCATGCTTGTCTTGCTACAACTTAACTCACCTGTTTAAAACACAACTTAGTCATTAAATGGACCAGAATACACAACTGGGACACTTTTGACCAAGCATTACAATGCTCCATAGTAATTTGACATTGTTTATTGAGGTCAATTTCTGCTTTGAGCTGGGACCAGGTCTATAATCTGGTGACTGGTTCACTAATACTCTCTAGTTTAAGTGAGTCTGTGGTCAACATGGTGTTCTGCTGCTGTAGGCCATCATCTCAAAGTGCAGAATGTTATGCATTCTGTGAAGCTTTTCAGTTACAAAAGTCTGTTTATTTGGTTTCCTTCAGTATTCTTGTCAGATCAAACCAGTCTACAGTATTACTCTGTTACTCACTCATTCATTGTCTATACTGGGGGTTGTCTATACTGTATTGTGTATACATTGCACATGAAATGCCCTAAGTAGTTACTTACGAGCAGCATTACACTGTCAGGGTAGCACCACATAGGCGCTGAAGCACAGCTCGCATGAAATATTCACATGTCCATTATCATCTTTTTTCCAAGTTTGTGTTTTGAGTGTTATTTATTTATTTATTTATTTATTTATTTATTACATAATGTGTATTGTAATTAACTATTGGTTCCACATGTACTGTACCACAATTTTTTTCTCTTCATTGTTCCTGTTTCCTACTTCCCGTTTGTTAATGTTCAGTGTTAGATGTACCATTTGACAAAAAAAAAAAAAAAAAACACTTGCTGCACTTGCATTATTTTTCGCCTACAGTACATGACATGCACAATTCAGCAGACTGTCCCAACAAGTAACTTTAATGCATGAGCGTTAAAACTGCACACATGCTAAATGACTGGAATAAAACCATCCAAAACTACAAAGGTTCAATCTTCTGTGTTCTCAAAGCTCATTATTTCTATGATTGGATGACACTTGGATTAGAATTCCATTAAAATTTATAGCTAAACTGCAACTATTTGCTATCTGGATTAAATTCTGTAGAAATATTTTAAAAAAAAACTGAACGCTGCTACAGAGTTTCCTATAAACAAAATGTTCCTTCAATTCTTCTTTAGAACTAAAACAACCGGTCTGTCAAGCACAGAGGCAGGACTAAATGTCAGTACAATATACCTAATAGTGTGGTAGACCTTACGAAAGCATTCATTGGGTTGTATATACTGTAATGAAGACAATTTCCATTACTGTAAACTGCATTTTTCAAAACAAATAAGGTTAAATAGTTTAAGTATTGGTATATAAAAGAAAACAATGTTGTTTAACATACGTACTTTGCTGTCTACAGTTTTGAATCATGGACAACAACAGAGCAAAAAGGCCACACCCATTAGGATTTGCAACTTATCTGAAAGCTGTGGGAGAAAGCAGGTCCATGTTTAATCATCATTGAGAACTTGACATTTAGTCATACCCAAACATGGTGCATCAACGTTCACCTGCTGCATTTTAAAAACTGGTTCAGCCAGATCGTGTGACCACAGGTTTTTTTTCCACCCATCCCTCCCCCTTTTTAACTAACGCACAGACAGAAAAGCACACACAGTTTCATGGAAGGTTTCCACCTGTTCAATTTCACAATTCCAAAACAAAAAATAAATTCTCACGACACTTCCTGTCACTGCCCATATATGGCATTATTATATTCCGAGTGATGTGATTTGATAAGGAAGAGCAAACAGTTCACCCAGGTTATCTTGATTTATTTGAAAGATTTTACACCAGTGCTAATTTCAATAAAAATATAGAAAATAGAGGTGGCACAATTGCAATAGGCCTATTCGCACAGGAGTAATGTTATCTGGGGACATTGCGTGATTTGTAATAATTACGAAGGTTGTTTGTGATCTTAATCCCAAGTTGATCCCAAGTAAAAATTCCCCCGCAAACAGTCTACCATATTACACCAAATTCCGAGGTCCTGTAATAAAATTAGTATTGTGAGAATCAGTATGTCTGTGATTTGGCGAGGATTTGGTGGGGTCATACAGTATATAATTTTTTGTTTTTATCCATCTTCAGTGAAGAACGGAGGCTGCGTTGGAGGGCTTTGAAAGTTTTTAGTTTTTTTTGGGTGCTGGGTCATATCGCTATACACCCTACAGCTATACTGTACAATTTGCAGAAAGAGAAAGTTGAAAACCATCAGAAGAGCGAAAGCAAAAAGAATGATTAGATCGAGATGGATGACATGAGGAAGGAACATTTTTCTGTTTATATCATGCAGCTAGACCTATAATTTCCAAACCATAGTCTATCCAAAATAGTGCACAATTAAGAGCGAAGGTTCACATCATAATTCATATGCAGGAAATAAGTCCGTAAATTCTAGTAAAATTGCAGGCTTCGCTTATTCCGTGCAAATGCACCACATAAAACTCAGATGTGTGTGTGTGTGTGTTTGGGGGAATAATACTTTAGTCTTACCTCAAAACCTCCACATTTGTGTGTATGTGGAGTTTGCATGTTCTAATTATGCTTGATGGGTTCCTTCTGGGAACTTTCCACGGTCTGAAGAAAGTGTAGTTTGACTGGTGGATTTCCAAATCACCTGTGGTGTGCGTGTCACTTGTGCCCTGCGATGGGTTAGCACCCCATCCAGGGTTTACACTGACTTGTGAAGTTCTCTGCGATACTTTCCAGGCCCGCTGTCACCCTACACAGGATATGTGATTGGTATCTGAGCACTTGAGGATGAAATATTTGGGAATGAAGGACCTTGCTCAAGGATCCAATCGGCCATCTACAATTTCTTACTTATATCCAAGTATCACAAAGTTTCTTCAAAGCACTTTTGTATCTGGTAAGAATTACGGTAAGCATTTGACTCCCTGAAATGCTTAACGTTTCACAATTTTGCACAACCTAGCCATAGTATATGATATTGTCCCTTTAATTTTATTTTGCTTCTGACTTACAATAAAAATCTCTGTCCATCCATCTAGGAACCTCTGTAGTCCAACCAGGGACCCTGGAGTCCAGTGGTGACCATTGGAGGCCAATCGTCACCATTGTATTTATACTCATTTACTGTATACGACACTTGTAGGACCTACATTCACAGGTGTATTCACATGCTACAGGCAATTTGTAAATGCCAATTAGCCTAATCTGCATGTTTTTGGACTATGGGAGGAAATAAAAGAAAACGGAGGAAGAAGAAACATGCAAACTCCATGCCCTCAGACTTGACATGGGAATCAAACGTAGGACCCGGAGGTGTGGGGCAACAGTGCTAACCACTAAGGTTATGCTCTTGTTATGCTCTTTTGGATTTACAAATGCAAATTAATGTTATCCCATGATTTTTAGGATGACCATTTCGGACGATCATGAACATTATCCCATGATTCAGCTACAGTAGTGTGAAAAACTATTTGCCCCCTTCCTGATTTCTCATTCTTTTGCATATTTGTCACACTTAAATGTTTCTGCTCATCAAAAACCGTTAACTATTAGTCAAAGATAATTGAACACAAAATGCAGTTTTTAAATGAAGGTTTACGTTATTAAGGGAGAAAAAAAACTCCAAATCTACATGGCCCTGTGTGAAAAAGTGATTGCCCCCCTTGTTAAAAAATAACTTAACTGTGGTTTATCACACCTGAGTTCAATTTCTGTAGTCACCCCCAGGCCTGATTACTGCCACACCTGTTTCAATCAAGAAATCACTTAAATAGGAGCTACCTGACACAGAGAAGTAGACCAAAAGCACCTCAAAAGCTAGACATCATGCCAAGATCCAAAGAAATTCAGAAACAAATGAGAACAAAAGTAATTGAGATCTATCAGTCTGGTAAAGGTTATAAAGCCATTTCTAAAGCTTTGGGACTCCAGCGAACCACAGTGAGAGCCATTATCCACAAATGGCAAAAACATGGATCAGTGGTGAACCTTCCCAGGAGTGGCCGGCCGACTTTTTTGGGACAAAATTACCCCAAGAGCGCAGAGACAACTCATCCGAGAGGCCACAAAAGACCCCAGGACAACATCTAAAGAACTGCAGGCCTCACTTGCCTCAATTAAGGTCAGCGTTCACGACTCCACCATAAGAAAGAGACTGGGCAAAAACGGCCTGCATGGCAGATTTCCAAGGCGCAAACCACTTTTAAGCAAAAAGAACATTAAGGCTCGTCTCAATTTTGCTAAAAAACATCTCAATGATTGCCAAGACTTTTGGGAAAATACCTTGTCGACCGACGAGACAAAAGTTTAACTTTTTGGAAGGTGCGTGTCCCGTTACATCTGGCGTAAAAGTAACACAGCATTTCAGAAAAAGAACATCATACCAACAGTAAAATATGGTGGTGGTAGTGTGATGGTCTGGGGTTGTTTTGCTGCTTCAGGACCTGGAAGGCTTGCTGTGATAGATGGAACCATGAATTTTACTGTCTACCAAAAAATCCTAAAGGATAATGTCCGGCCATCTGTTCGTCAACTCAAGCTGAAGCGATCTTGGGTGCTGCAGTAGGACAATGACCCAAAACACACCAGCAAATCCACCTCTGAATGGCTGAAGAAAAACAAAATGAAGACTTTGGAGTGGCCTAGTCAAAGTCCTGACCTGAATCCTATTGAGATGTTGTGGCATGACCTTAAAAAGGCGGTTCATGCTAGAAAACCCTCAAATAAAGCTGAATTACAACAATTCATGAGTGGGCCAAAATTCCTCCAGAGTACTGTAAAAGACTCATTGCAAGTTATCGCAAATGCTTGATTGCAGTTATTGCTGCTAAGGGTGGCCCAACCAGTTATTAGGTTCAGGTGGCAATTACTTTTTCACACAGGGCCATGTAGGTTTGGATTTTTTTTTCTCCCTAAATAATAAAACCCCTCATTTAAAAACTGCATTTTGTGTTTACTTGTGTTATCTTTGACTAATAGTTAAATGTGTTTGATGATCAGAAACATTTTGTGTGACAAACATGCAAAAGAATAAGAAATCAGGAGGGGGGCAAATAGTTTTTCACACCACTGTAAGTATAATAAGTATTATTAGTAAGTATTGAAACTGTTCTTTCTTTGATCTTTTGGAAGTTTAGCTTCTCTAACTGACGGGTACATTTGCAACAACAGACACACCTCTGTATACAGTATATGCCTGAGGGCATTTAGCTAAGTTTCTACCACATTAATGCAAGACTTTATGGGTGAGGAAATTTTGTCTTTCATTTAGTCAATTCATTCAATTAACAACTAAACAGTTGTCATTTCCCCAGCTAGTGTTTTTCTATTAAGAGTGAGAAAAGTAATTGAAGGTTATAGCATGTCAAAGCCATTTGTGAATTATTTTCCATAGCATAGAAACTCAGTCTTATCCTGTAGTTTGATTCAGTATGTTTATGTAGAGTTTCTGTCTAACAGATCTGATAGAAAGACTCAAACCACTACTATTTTTTCCACATCATTTCACTTCTAAGTGAATTATACAACTGATTTTTATATACAGTGAATTATGACTGAGGTTCTTCAACACCAAAATGCTAGAGATTATGAGTCACACACACAGTTTCAGATAAAAAAAAAAAAAGATGACTATACAAGGTTACATATGACATTGTTGAAGGTAGGAAGAACATTACCAGTTGACTCAGAATCTCATGGGGAACTCTCATCTTTGCAATGAACAAAACGACACAGCCAAACCAGAAAAGTGGGTTGTGACGTAGTGCTTGTGCCACAAACCCCACCCCCTGTCAGATGCTTTTATAGTAACTACCCCCACTGCATTTGTCAGAAGCTTGCAGAGAAACGACTGAAGACGTCCATCTGAACATCGGAAGAGGAAGCCAAGAGAAAACAAAATGGTGTCGGCTGGAATGCAGATGCTGGGCGCCGCCCTGGGTGTCATTGGCTGGATTGGCGTTATTGTGGTGTGCGCTCTCCCTATGTGGAGGGTCACAGCTTTCATCGGCAGCAACATTGTAACATCGCAGGTCCAATGGGATGGCATATGGATGAACTGTGTGGTTCAGAGCACAGGACAGATGCAGTGCAAAGTGTACGACTCCATGCTGGCCCTGAGCTCAGATCTCCAAGCTGCACGTGCTCTCACAGTCATCTCTGTGGTTGTAGGCATCATGGGCATCCTATTAGCCATGGCTGGAGGAAAGTGCACCAACTGTGTGGAGGATGAGTCATCCAAGGCAAAAATTGCTGTGGCAGCAGGTGTGATCTTCATAATTTCTGGAGTACTGTGTCTGATCCCTGTGTGCTGGACTGCCCAAACCATCATCAACGACTTCTACAACCCACTGGTCAACCAGGCACAAAAGAGGGAGTTGGGTGCATCACTGTTCATCGGCTGGGGAGCTTCTGCTCTGCTGATCATTGGAGGAGGTCTGCTGTGTGCCAGCTGCCCACCTAAAGACGACACAACATACACAGCCAAATACAGTGCTCCTCGCTCCCAGGCGTCTGCACCCTCCAACAAGGGCTACGTTTAAAAAATTATTATCTTAAACAAGAAGTACTGAGGACTGGATAGACAATTGTGAGATTTAATGTTACTTTTTTGTTTTGCTTTGTTTTTACATATATACAGCAGTAGATAACACTGCAAAATGTCCTGCCAAGGTTTTTGTTTATTTGATATGTTGTGTTTAAAAAAAAAAATTACATACTTTAAATATGTGATATGGTTTCCCCTCATTCTATACATTTTAAAGAATTCATTGTTTTGTAAATAAATATTTTTGTACAGTATACAGCATTATGTTTCTTCCTTATGCATCAAAACAAGAAGAAAAAAAATGAATAAAATCAACATTTGCATATTTGACATGAATTTTGTTTTTGCTTTGTTTTACTTTTAAAAAAAAATTAAAAAGGTTAAATTGAGTGATGTGGCATGGTTGTTTTTTTTAAATACAGTAGAAATTCAAATCAGTGCATGTGATTAAAGAATTTCAAGAGGGAGTTGTCTTGGCAATCCAGTCGTGTGGCTCAGTGGAAAAATAATTAAGGTTATGTAACACACAACTCCACAACATTCTTGATAAAAGCCTTTTGTAAATAGTACTTTTAAACTGTTTACAGTATCTGCATAACATTTTCCAGATATTTCAATACTATTAATACAAAAATAAAACCCATCTTTACAAGTTATTATTGTGCATTACTTGTTTTTTAAGGAGCTCACTGCTTGTTTAAACAAAAACTCAAAAATGTAGAAATGTGGTCCAAAAACCTTTTACTGGAGGGTTACCTGGCATTGACGTTTCTAGTCAAATTCCAATCAATCAATCAATCAATCAATCAACGAATGAATCAAATAACCAACAAATCAAATCAACAAATAACAAATAAATCAATCAATTAATCTATCTATAACCAACAACAGACATTCAGGAAATTATGTGACCAATCAACTAATTGTCAGTTATTCAACCACCTGACCAGCATTCATTCATTCATTCATTCATTTTCTATACCGCTTAATCCTGTGTTCAGGGTCGCGGGGGACCTGGAGCCTATCCCAGGAGACTTCGGGCACTAGGCGGGGTACACCCTGGACAGGGTGCCAATCCATCGCAGGGCACACACACATACACACACTCACACACCCAATCACACACTACGGGCAATTTAGGAACACCAATTAGCCTAACCTGCATATCTTTGGACTGTGGGAGGAAACCGGAGTACCCGGAGGAAACCCACCAAGCACGGGGAGAACATGCAAACTCCATGCACACAGAGACGGGAATCGAGCCTGGCCGGGGAATCGAACCCAGACCCTGGAGGTGCAAGGTGACAGTGCTAACCACTACACCACCGCGCCGCCCCTGACCAGCATACCAGTCAATAACCAATTAATTAATCAACCAACAAAACAACCTATCCATCAGTTATTTAAGCAGCCAGTCAATCAATCAATCAAATTCCCTCACTTAGTTTAAAAGTCCTGATTTCCTGTATCAGTAAAGTAACTTTTATATCAGATAGATAGATAGATAGATAGATAGATAGATAGATAGATAGATAGATAGATAGATAGATAGAGTTAATTTTATAAGTGAATGTCTAAAAATAGGATGAATATGCAATAACTTATTAGTAAAACTGACTTTTAATATGGTTTATATTAAGTTTCCACCCCTGTAGCATTACAATAATATACCCTAAAATGTTCTGTGATGTCCAAACACCATCATACATGTATGTTTTGCATAAATGCTGACTAATGCAACTTCAGTCCTTAGTGAATTTTGTTTATACAGGTCCAGTGGTCTAACTTCATAAGAGCTAAAAATATAAAGGAAAATAATAACCTTTTAAAATTAGTTTAGTACATCCACTACAGTAAATTATTTTAGAGTCAGCTAGGTGTCGCTCAGGGTATAGACCGAAAGAGACTTTCAAAACAAAGAGATTTGGAACAGAGAACAGAGATTCGAGATATCAAATGACTCCTTATTCTTTACTCTGAATGTGCAGGGGACCGCACCCTCGAAGTAAAGGGTATAAAAACGGTGTTATTCCCACATTCAGAAACATTTCCAAAACTATCCCAGGAAGCACTGATTGCAGTCTGTGAACAATTATGGCATCTCAAGGCCTCCAGATCCTCTGTGTTATGCTGTCTATATCAGGGTGGCTGGGGACAATCATCACCTGTATTCTGCCTATGTGGAGAGTGACAGCTTTCATTGGAGCTAACATTGTCACGGCTCAAATTATCTGGGAAGGGTTATGGATGAACTGTGTGGTTCAGAGTACTGGACAGATGCAGTGTAAGGTCTATGACTCCATGTTGGCTCTTCCCCAAGACCTTCAGGCAGCTCGAGCCATGGTCATCATCTCCGTCATAGTGGGTATCTTTGGTGTGCTAATGGCTGTGATTGGAGGAAAGTGCACCAACTGCATGGAGGATGAATCAGCAAAAGCTAAAGCCTGCATTGTCTCAGGGGTGATTTTTATCATCGCTGGTTTCCTCATCCTCATACCAGTGAGCTGGTCTGCCCAGACCCTTATCAGGGACTTCTACAATCCTCTGGTGTCAGAAGCCCAGCGTCGGGAGTTAGGAGCTTCCCTGTATATTGGTTGGGGATCTGGGGCTCTCCTGCTGCTGGGGGGAGGACTGCTTTGCTGGAACTGCCCCCCAACGGAGAACCTGGCTTATGCACCAACCAAGTTTGCCCCAGTTAGATCGTTGTCCCCAGGGAGGAATTATGTTTGAGCAACACAGTGCATGGTGAATTTTTTTTCTACCCTATTAACTCTGTCTCCTATAAGGCATGTATTTTGTTTCTTTGGGATCACATATTGTCTGTTTTTTTGTTTAGAATTAGATTCTTATACAACTTTGATAATAATCAGATGGACACTTAATAAATTAATATGGATACATCTGTATATGAAAATTTTATAATTAAAAATTCAGGTTTTTTTTTTTACATTTTGTAAATAAAATTCTGTGAAATTTATTAGCATTTCTATTGAGATTTATATAAAATATAACATTGTTTGACTGCTTATAAATCTATATTCTCAGTTCAATAGCTGTCTATGACAAATATGAAGTGACATCATTTTGTCAGGTATGTTCCCTTTGCACACCTTTCCTCTTTTAAATAGGAACAAATATTAACTCATAGTAGTGAAATAGTAAAATAGTACAATTGAATCATGAAAAAAATATATATTCCCTTGGATGAACACTAAAGAGTTCATACAATAATTCTATATGGTGGTGCTATAGTGGTTCAGGTGGTTGAGGCTCTGATTTGCTGATCGGAGGCCACTGCCAAATACACTGTATTAAAATACAAAAAATTATAAATACTACTTTCCTATTGTTATAAGCATGTGTTACTTCAGAGCTGAAAATTGTCCTTAAAGAGCACCAATCACCAGTGCATCAGTCATGTGACCAAATGATCCTAAATTCAAACTAAATTACTAAAAGAATGTAAGTGATTTTAATGGGTACAGTATGTCACATATTATATGAGCTTGTTTTTAGTCACTCTTTTTTGCTTGTGTATATTTGACCAGATATTTAAAGAAGTTAAATAAGGCTACTGTTCTTATCGAATCACAAGGCTGATTTAGTCATTTTTCCATCCTTAGGGTTGGCTCTTAGGGTTAAAGTTTTTAAATGGCAAAGCGATTAGTGATTAGCACTTCCGCCTTGCATCGACCAGGTCTGGGTTTGATTCCTGCCTTGGGTCTGTGTACGGCAGAGGTGGAAAGAGTAATAAAAATTTTGTACTCAAGTAAAAGTACTGTTACTTTAGCGAACTTTTACTGAAGTACAAGTAATATGGAACAAAAATCCTGCCAAAAGTATTTGAAATAAAAAGCCTGTTGAATTTCACAAATCGAAAAAAAAAATGTATTGCAGTGCTGTGCAATTAACAGTGCTTGCATTTTAATGCATTGTATTTTCATCCTTGCATTTTTATGCGCTGCATTTTACCATGGTTAAAATTCGCTTCCTAAAATTCAGTGGTTCAAATACGACACATCAAATACGACTGCACATCCGGGAACTGCAGAAAAAGCAGTAGATTACCGATCCAAGAAGCCTTCTGCTGTTAGACGTCTTCACCAGCAGGTGGTGCTTTGAGTGTGAACGTCTTCATCAACAGGCCTTTACAAACCACATGTGCATGTGCCAAGATGATTTAATCTTCCAATTGTGAGATAAGTAGCGATTTGGATTTCCATAGAATTATGAGATAAAAACTCACAATTACCTTTTATTTTTCATTCCATGGTGTCAGCAAGTTTCCATAGTATGCTGCTGTGGGAATCCAAGAGCATGAAGTAGATAAAAGTAATACATAAAAGCAGTAGTACTGCAGTAGTACCAGAATCAATTGAAAGTTAAATACATGTACTGTACTGTATATAGGCTACTCGCGTTGTTTTCGAATGAAGAGATTGTGTGTGCGTCCACGGAGAGTTTGTGTGTGTCCACACGTACTTCTCATGAGTATGCACGGTGAGAGTTTGTGTGTGTGTCTCATATTTGACATTCATATGGACAATCATATGAAATGCACATTCTTGATACTTGTTGATAAGTGTATGTTGATAAATTGATAAGTGTATGTTGTCAAAGTATTTGTGGACATATAATTAGGAGAAAATGTAAATTAAGGATGTCTAACATAATGCAGTAGCTCTATTTATTTAAAAATAAATGAAATAGAGTCAGTATGTCAAATAAAGTCCGTAGAAAAATCGGTAACGGAATAACTACTATATATACTCAGCAAAAAAGAAACGCCCCTTTTTCAGGACTGTGTATTTCAACAATAATGTTGTAAAAATCCAAATAACTTTACAGATCTTCATTGTAAAGGGTTTAAACAATGTTGTCCATGCATGTTCAATTAACCATAATCAATTAATTAACATACACATGTGGAATGGTCGTTAAGACCTTAACAGCTTACAGAAGGTAGACATTTAAGATCACAGTTCTAACAACGCAGGACACTAAAGAGACTTGTCTACCGACTGTGAAAAACACAAGAAAGATGCCCAGGGTCCCTGCTCATCTGCGTGAACGTGCATTAGGCATGCTGCAGGGAGGCATGAGGACTGCTGATGTGGCTAGGGCAATAAATTGCCATGTCCGCACTGTGAGACGCCTAAGACAGCGCTACAGGGAGACAGGAAGGACAGCTGATCATCCTCGCAGTGGAAGACCATGTGTAACAACACCTGCACAGGATGGGTACATCCGAATATCACACCTGCGTGACAGGTACAGGATGGCCACAACAACTTGCAGGTGCCTTGGTGGAAGAGTGGGGTAACATCTCACAGCAAGAACTGACAAATCTGGTCCAGTCCATGAGGAGGAGATGCACTTCAGTACTTCAAGCAGCTGGTGGCTACACCAGATACTAACTGGTACTTTTGATTTTGAGCCTCCCTTCATTCAGGGACACATTGTGAAACATTTTTAGTTTATGTCTTATGGTGTTGACTCTTTTAGTGTTCATACAAATATTTACACATTAAGTTTACTGAAAGTAAAAACAGTTGAAAGTCAGAGGAGGTTTCTTTTTTTGCTGAGTATAGTATTAAAACCAGTGAATGCTATTAAATACCACAATTTTTTTTGACCCAGCATAAACAACCCAACGATGTGTTTACAGAAACCCAGCATTTTTTTTAGTGTACTACTTCAGTACTAATATTATTTTTGTGTTTGTTGCATTTCATGTCTGTAGTTTTATCGATAAATCTGCTCATATCTGCGCATGCATTTATCAGCCTTTTGATCTTAGTTCTTATCTTAGTAGTTAAACAAATTCATATTCATATGAATTTAAATTAAATTCAATCTTATTATCGAATTTAAGCAAAGTAAATGTTAACACAATGAGCCTTTAGATTTTATCATGTGTAATTAGAAAAGCTACGCATGTAGGTTTTTTTGTGAGCGCGATGTGAGCAGCTTTAATTATTGATAATGAATTAATTAATTATTAAATGGTGGGGCGGCACGGTGGTGTAGTGGTTAGCACTGTCGCCTTGCACCTCCAGGGTCTGAGTTCGATTCCCCGGCCAGGCTCGATTCCCGTCTCTGTGTGCATGGAGTTTGCATGTTCTCCCCGTGCTTGGTGGGTTTCTTCCGGGTACTCCGGTTTCCTCCCACAGTCCAAAGATATGCAGGTTAGGCTAATTGGCGTTCCTAAATTGCCCGTAGTGTGTGATTGGGTGTGTGAGTGTGTGTATGTGTGTGTGCCCTGCGATGGATTGGCACCCTGTCCAGGGTGTACCCCGCCTAGTGCCCGAAGTCTCCTGGGATAGGCTCCAGGTCGCCCGCGACCCTGAACACAGGATTAAGCGGTGTAGAAAATGAATGAATGAATTAAATGGTGGACATAAACAGCAAAAAGAGCAATATTATTCTTTTGATTATTATTATCATGTTCTTTTGCTGTTTAAGTTCAGCGTTGAATGATTATTTGAAACTGAAGCAATTCGTGTAGATTCATGCCACAAGTCATTTTATCATACAAAGATTATTACATTGTGCTCGGACCACTAAGTGTGTATGGATTCCAAAATTAACATTTTTACCGCTTTTTAATCACTGGAATGGAAGAGATAGAAAGTTTCCTTATCATAACATGCCTTGTATTGTTTTTAATTGCTCAATACACAACCCATCATTTTACAAGGGTAAATACAAATGGAATAATTTTATTTGGTTTATTTATTTATTTTTAAATCAAATCTAAAATTAAAACATTGTAGAGTAATTTAAACAGTGTAGAGTGATTAATAACAATACAATGCATGTTATGATGAGAAAAATTGCATTCCAGGGATTAAAAACAGTAACAATGTAAATTTTAGAATGTACAGTAGAAACCAGAAAATTTTTTATTTAACAAATTTTCATTTGTTTCCATTTAAGTTTCCTTAATTAATAATCCCACTCCATCTCCCAATGGGAAGGTCTTCCCGTGCGTATCACAAGCACTCTCACACAGGGGTGTAAATTTAGGGTGGACGGAGATTTCCAAGGCGCAAACCACTTTTAAGCAAAAAGAACATTAAGGCTCGTCTCAATTTTGCTAAAAAACATCTCAATGATTGCCAAGACTTTTGGGAAAATACCTTGTGGACCGACGAGACAAAAGTTTAACTTTTTGGAAGGTGCGTGTCCCGTTACATCTGGCGTAAAAGTAACACAGCATTTCAGAAAAAGAACATCATACCAACAGTAAAATATGGTGGTGGTAGTGTGATGGTCTGGGGTTGTTTTGCTGCTTCAGGACCTGGAAGGCTTGCTGTGATAGATGGAACCATGAATTCTACTGTCTACCAAAAAATCCTGAAGGAGAATGTCCGGCCATCTGTTCGTCAACTCAAGCTGAAGCGATCTTGGGTGCTGCAGCAGGACAATGACCCAAAACACACCAGCAAATCCACCTCTGAATGGCTGAAGAAAAACAAAATGAAGACTTTGGAGTGGCCTAGTCAAAGTCCTGACCTGACTCCTATTGAGATGTTGTGGCATGACCTTAAAAAGGCGGTTCATGCTAGAAAACTCTCAAATAAAGCTGAATTACAACAATTCTGCAAAGATGAGTGGGCCAAAATTCCTCCAGAGCGCTGTAAAAGACTCGTTGCAAGTTATCGCAAACGCTTGATTGCAGTTATTGCTGCTAAGGGTGGCCCAACCAGTTATTAGGTTCAGGGGGCAATTACTTTTTCACACAGGGCCATGTAGGTTTGGATTTTTTTTCTCCCTAAATAATAAAACCCCTCATTTAAAAACTGCATTTTGTGTTTACTTGTGTTATCTTTGACTAATAGTTAAATGTGCTTGATGATCAGAAACATTTTGTGTGACAAACATGCAAAAGAATAAGAAATCAGGAGGGGGGGCAAATAGTTTTTCACACCACTGTATAAGCAGCGCCAAATGCAGTGGATTTTTTTTTCTCGTGCAAAGGTTGGGTGACATACATGTGAGGAGGCGGCAGCAAAAAAAAAATGAAAAAAAGCTCCTTATGTCCAGTTTTTTTTTTTAAAGAAAAGTGTAAGTCACTTCAAGTTCGCTAGTGAATCCATCAAAGTCCATCAAAGTAACGACAACAGTTAACGTTAATGCTAGTGTTTTTTATTATTATAATTTTTTTACCCCTTTGACGCAAATTCGTTATAGCAGGGCAGGCTATAGTCTGTGAATACGGACTTAAAACTAACAGCAGATTAAACAGCTAAATGTAAAAGTATGGAGTCATAGGTCCCCACCAATGTCCAGACCAAATCTACAGTACGCCGTTGCTCTCACAGCCTCCTATTTCGTTGTTCCCCTCAAAAGCCCTGCGTCAGGGCTCTTACAGTATAACCATTAAAACATCTCGTGGTGGCTCTCCATACCGCGCCACGTACAGTAACATTTCTATATTAAAATTTCGATGTCTTTAAATGTAATTTATTTTATAATAACAATAAACCGATACAAACAGAAGCTATATAAAGACTGTGCTTATTTAACACGTATACATTTGTGTTTGTTGTATTTCTGGGAAAGAGAAATCTCTTATCTCTCATATCAGCGCGCGCGTTCATCTGACGTTAGATAAAAACTCGGCAAAGTGAAAGAGCGCACACGCGTACCGCGGGTTCACGCGAACATTTTACATTCAATAAAAAATTTATTCACAACCACATTACAGCCATTCACACACATGCACTGTGCTGTGTTGTTGGTACACACTTTCACTTTTCATCTCCCCTTTGATCAAAATGCTCCGGATATGAGCCGACACAAGCAGCTTTGCTTCATTCATAATATTTATCAATCATAAAGAGAGGAGACATATACTGGATGATTAAACACTGCATTTTTTTTAAGTGAAAGCGCGGCAATGTGAGCAGCTTTAATTATTAATAATTAAATAATAATTAAATGCTGGACATATACAGCTAAAATCACAATGATTATTATTCTTTTGATTATTATTATTATTATGTTCTTTTCATGTATGGGTTCAGCGTTGATCAAAAAGCCGCACGCAACTCACTTTCACTTTGCACAAGGCAGTGTTTATTGTTTTATGTGCAAAGGCCTGTTGATGAAGACGTTCACACTCAAAGCACCACCTGCTGGTGAAGACGTCTAACAGCAGAAGGCTTCTTGGATCGGTAATCTACTGCTTTTCCTGCAGTTCCCGGATGTGCAGTCGTATTTGATGTAACCATGGTAAAATGCAGCGCAGAAAAATGCAAGGATGAAGATACAATGCATTAAAATGCAAGCACTGTTAATTGCAGTGCTGTTTTTTTTTCGATTTGTGGAATTCAACAGGCTTTTTATTTCAAATACTTTTGGCAGGATTTTTGTTCCATAAATTAAAGTTACCCTTATAAAATTCTACTCAAGTAAAAGTAAAAAGAAGCTCATTAAAAATTTACTCAGAGTAAAAGTTACAGAGTTACTTTTTTTTTAACAGGGGTGGGATGGGGGATGGAACACCCTTCCATGATAAATCTGATCCATTTGTTGTGCTTGAAATCAAAGTGGTCGCTTAAATATGACCAGGGATTTGCTTCATAAAAATTTGTTGACATTTCACTTTCAGCTGTCTGCATCACTGACATCTATTTTGTCTGTCTCCACCATTCTTGTGAATTTAGCGTGTTTGTTCTCCATCAATCAATCAGTGCAGTGGTTTCCGGGGTGCAATTTTTTTCCTTCCCCGTTGTATTATTTGTAGTATTTTTCATTTTCATTCATTTATTTTTTTACTCAGTAGCGAATATGATTTAAAATGTAGTGAAGTACAATACTTTAAACAAAACATTAAGTAAAAGTAAAATTACAGATTTTAAAAACTACTTTTAAAAGTAGAAGTACACAAAAAATCTACTCAATTACAGTAATGCGAGTAAATGTAATTCATTACTTTCCACCTCTGGTGTACGGTACATGACATTTGCATGTTCTCCACATGCTTGGTGTTTCCTCTGGGTACTCTAGTTTCCTCCTACAGTCCAAAGGCATGCAGATTAGGTTGTGTTGCCCGTAATGTGTGAATAAGTGTATGAGTGTGTCGCTACTGTATGTGTGAGTCTTCTGGGATAGTAACACTGTATACAGGATGAAGCGGTATAGAGTGACATTCAAAGTGATGAATGAATGCTAAACTGTTAACTGTAGTGCGAGCATGACGCAGGCATTTAGTTAGTTTGCTAGCGTTAGCAACCACTTTAGAACTTTATTAATCTCACTGCTTGAGACAATTAAATGCTGGTGTTTTAAACACTGACCCTCTCACAAATATACAGACCTGCTAACCCTCCCGATTTTCACTAGCTAGTAATTTACTCTGCGGTCAAATTTCTCCTGCGTTTCTCCCGAGTTATAACAATATTTTACACCTTTCCCCCTTTGGCAAGTATGCAAATGTATCACCAGTAATTGCATGTAAGCGAACCAGGTAGCTCTCTTTAACCAAAGTTAAATTAACTATCAGTCAGCGCGCCAACTACAGGAAAAAGTACCACAGCGGTACAGATAACTACTAGATGGAAGTATTAATATTTTGGTGATTGTAATGTACCAGTATCACACCAGCTATGACATTTTTTCGGTAATTAGCTTAAAATCAATGCAGACTACAATATCAACTAGTCTGACATAAAGAGCTGTATCCTAAAAGCCATGCTTATTTTGCTGTTTTATTTTTGGTAGTAGCTGTCTCCATGTTTTTGTTTTAGGTTACCTATATCCTATCTTAATGCACAGCTTTGTAATTTTTTAGTATCAATCCTATTTCACACTAAATTAATAGTCTTATTCAGTTTAATCTTTGCTATTCAACAAAATTTTAACTTTTTCATTTCTTTCTTTCTAAGGTTGGAACCAACATGGTGGCTGAAGTGTCAAGGCCGTACCCCTACATCCTGACGTTGGGAGATAATGACCAGCGCTGCTCTCAGTAATGTTGTAATGTTGCTCTGAAATAGCGAGGCCTACCTGAAAAGTCATAGACAGTGTTTGTATGTTAAAATGAGACCAGGGCTGGATAGTTTTGTTCTGCAGAAAAGATATCTTAAGTCACAGAGAGATCCTGCTCTGTAGAAGCTGCCTCAGTCTATTTGTGCAATTACTCCATTCTGCCCTTATCAGTAATAGTATAGTAATGATGTCACTGTTGATTATCTGTTCTTGTGCTTTTGAAAAATAAATGTTTTTTCTAAGAACATTTAATAGGATGTTGTTTATTGCATATATGTATGTGTTTTTTGTAATAGACCAGTATATCAAAGTAATTTAACTGTTTAATAGACATGGGTGTTTACAGATTCACTGTAAAACAAGAAAATAATAATAACCTACTTGTGAGGTAGAATTAACCCAACATTCCAGTTAAAATGAACCAACAAACCCCAAACATATGGATAGAACATTTGACCAATTTATGTGGTAGAATTAACCCAGCATTATAGTTAAATATGACCTAGCATTTGGGTTGAATATTTAACCCATCTTGCTGGGTTAAACAAATAATCCATCTTGCTGGGTTAAATTAACCCAGCATTTAGTTAGTCCTATATTTACCCAGCATTTTTTAGGGTGTACTGAACATAAATTTAATGGTATGATTATTTATTTTTATCTATAACATTTTGATTGCATCCCCAACAGATAATACTCCTTTCAGAGCTTATCACCAAAATTCAAAAAGGCAAATTCTCCACACAATATAGTGAGGCACTTTGTTGCCTGGAGGCTGTAATAGGTAAGGGTTGAGTGAGTCACGTGGTACAATTAGTCGTAATGGTTAGCACCTTTGCATGATCACCATGCGGTGTATAAAAGGGGCACAGAGGCGCACACACACCTCATCAGCTGTTTGTGGATTTTTCTGGTGTTTGACACGCTTTGGTAAACGATGGCGGCTGCTGGTCTACAGATTCTCGGTTTGATGCTGGCGTTCATCGGCTTGCTCTGTGAGATCATCACCTGCGCTCTGCCCATGTGGAAAGTGACTGCATTCATCGGGCAGAACATCGTGACCGCGCAGACCTACTGGGAGGGCCTGTGGATGACCTGTGTGATCCAGAGCACAGGACAGATGCAGTGTAAGGTGTACGACTCCATGCTGGCTCTGCCTCAGGACCTGCAGGCCGCTCGGGCTCTTGTCGTCATCGCCATCCTCGTGACGCTGCTGGGGGTGCTGATCGCGACCGCGGGGGGAAAGTGTACCAACTGCATCGAGGACGAGCAGACCAAGGCGCGGGTGTGCGTGGTGGCTGGTGTGTTCTTCCTGGTCAGCGGGATTCTGTGCCTGATTCCTGTGTGCTGGTCCGCTCATACGGTCATCATGGACTTTTATAACCCAATCGTGACGGATGCGCAGAAGCGCGAGCTCGGCGCGTCGCTGTTCATCGGCTGGGCCGCTGCGGGTCTGCTGCTGCTCGGGGGCGCGCTCTTCTGCTGCCAGTGTCCTAAGAACGAGTATCAAGGTTATTCGGCCAAGTACACTGCGCCAAGATCAAACGCGACTGGTGGTGGCAACTATATGTAAAAAGCTCAACACCTGACTGACTGTTAATGTGTCTTGATATATTTTAATTTCATATTTTAAATAAAATGCTTTCTTTTATGCAATGTCGTCTTGAATTGTTTTGGCAAAGTACACATTTGCGTTTGTTTGCTCAAGTTCAGCCACACCTACCTTGGCATGCAGTCAGTGACCTGGCTCGGGTGAAATGTATTTGGATTTTTACACTACTGTATGCATTTCTGTTCAATTTGCCCACCTAAAAAAAAACCATGTAAATCAAGGCTCAGTTAAATGTTGGGTTCCGTTTTCCGCAAACGAATTCCTTATGCCTGGTAATTGGGATGCCCTAAATTTGCTAATGCCAAAAAAAAAAAAAGTTGCTCACTACTTGGTCAAAGCACATGATCTGGGGAAACTAATTGGTTATTGTGCCCCTATATATGGATTACTGAAAGTGAGGTGTCTTTGAAACTTTGCCACTTTCTTAGCAGTCTAACTTTCATCAGCTGGATCAATTTGTAAGAGGTCTCATTCAAGCTTGTTGGTTCAATTATTTGTCAGTAAACTTACCAGTGATCAATCCCAATTTCCTGGCTGTTAGGATGGTCCTCTCAAACAAGCTATGCATCAACATGGACATTTATACACTGCTCACAACAGTCTGACTTTTGAACTAATTAACTTGCAAAACAAATTTCAAGTACTGCTTCCTTTTTCTGCTTAAGTCTTTACTTTTAGTTGTAGCAAAAACAACTGTCTAAGAGTTTGAGTTCTAGTCAAGAAACTTAGACAAGTTTTGCCGTTCCTGTTTTATGCTTAGTTCACTCCGGTAATCAATTCTCTCTCAAACAAAATCTCAGACACAGTTTTCTTGTGCTTAACTTTACTTCACTAGTGCATCTCAATGATGTCACACACTCAAATTCCTATTCAACCATATATGGTCACATCCTGCTGACCATATAGAACATATTGTAACATTTTTTTTTTTTTCCAAAATGCACTGTATGCAAGAAACAACAACATTACAACAAACAACTTGTGCACAACAACCTAACACTGTATGCATACTTAAAATTGTACTCCAGTGTCTTAAGATCAGTTAAACATATTCAAACAAAATCTCTCAAGTGTGTTGGTCTCTTAACTATTCTGCCACTTCTAGTTATCACAACACTGTTGCTGATGTCTGAATGGTGTGTGCATGTTATGCGTGACTCTGGTACTGCCTTTGAATGTCCCTCATCTGGATGATTAGTCTGCTCAAGCTTGACAGTTGTGTCCCGTGTGTCTGCTCTCTGTGGTCCTCCCAGCACAGTCCTGAGATGTTTCTGATTTCTCCGTACAACAGTTCCGTTTTCCAACTTGACAGTGTATGATCGGTTATTGGTCATCCTTTCCACCTTTGCTGGTGTCCAGTGTGCTCTACACTTCGTGTCCAGCTGAACTCTTACTTGTTCTCCCTCCTTCAGAGGTCTAAGATCTTTCGCTCCTCTGTCGTAGTAGTAGGCTTGTTTGCGTTGGTTGACTTCTACAGCATGCTCTGTGTTCACAACACCTGGCTGCAGGAGGCTGTCCCGTGTCGGCAGTAATGTTTTAGTTCTTCTGCTCATGAGTCTTTGGGCAGGACTGGCATTAAATCCCTGAGATGGAGTGTTCCTGTGCTCTAGTATAGCCAGGTATGGATCCGCTTTCGCTCTCTTAGCTTTTCCCATGAGCTGTTTGGCCGTCTTAACCGCAGACTCGGCTTTGCCATTGCTTTGCGGATATGCAGGAGACGACGTCACATGCCTGAATTCCCAAGCTATGCTAAACTGTTTGAATTCCTGAGAGCTGTACTGTGGCCCGTTATCAGAGATTACTGTATCTGGGATCCCGTGTCGTGCAAAATGGGCCTTTAGCTTGTGTATCACTGTGCTTGAGCTGGTATCAGGGAGATAATCAATTTCCCAAAAGTTGGAGAAATAGTCAACTGTGATGAGATATGCTCTGTTGTTGAATGAGAATAAATCTGTCCCGACTTTTGCCCATGGCCTTATCGGAATGTCATGTGCGCACATTGTCTCTTTCTGCTGTCGCACATCCACAGTTCTGCAAACAGTACACTTCCCTATGTGTTCTCTAATAGCAGCACTCATCCCAGGCCAGTATACACAGTCTCTTGCTCTTCGTAAGCAGCTTTCCATACCTAGATGTGATGCATGAATTCTGTCTATGATCTCTGTTCTCAGCTTTGCTGGTATCAGAGCTCTCTCTCCTCTAAAAATCACTCCATCTTGTTCACTGAGCTCTTCTCTTATAGAAAAGAATTGTCTTACCCCTTCTTTTAGCTGAGTTTTCTCCTCTGGCCATCCCTGAGCTATCACTTGCTGCAACATCTGAAATGTCTCATCCTTAGCAGTTTCTCTCTGTATCTTTTGTAGAATCCACTCTGATATGGGCAGGTACTGCAACATGTTGATTGTCTCAATTTCTGTCTCTACCGATCCTTCTGCAGCACACTCCGGTAGGTACGCTCTGCTGAGAGTATCCCCTAGGTGCATCAGTCGACCTGGCACATAGACAACATTAATGTCATATCGTTGTAGTCTCAAAAGCATTCTCTGTAATCTCTTGGGTGCATTAAGCAAAGGCTTTCTTATGATGGCTTCTAAGGGTTTGTGATCTGAATGCACTTCAACTTTCCTGCCATAGGTGTACTGGTGAAATTTCTCCATTCCAAAAAGAATTGCCAGGCATTCTTTTTCTATTTGTGCATATCCTTTTTCTGTGGCTGTAAGGGCTCTGCTGCTATAAGCGACTGGTTGTCCTGCCTGCAAAAGTGCTGCGCCCAGGCCTGTCTCAGAGGAGTCACATTGAAGAACCAGATCCTCTGCTGGATTGTAGTACTTCAAAACAGGTGCCGAGGCAATCCTTTGTTTCAATTTGTTGAATGCGTCTTCCTGTACCTCAGTCCACTCAAAACTCACGTCTTTGTGTGTCAGCTGTCTCAATGTGTCACAGCTGTCTGATAAGTGTGCACACAAATTATGTGGACAAATAGTATTATGGTGGACAAATAGTTCACCATACCTAATAATCTCTGGAGTCCCTTCACATCTGATGGCCTGGGCATCTGCAATATGGCTCTAACCTTCTCTGGGTCAATCTTTAGTCCTTCGGAAGTCAGTCTGTGTCCAATGTATGGCACCTCTTTCTGTCTTAGCTTGAGTTTGTTAAAGTTTAATTTGATGTTTCTGTCTCTACAACGGTCCAGAAGTTGTCTTAGTTTTGTGTCATGATCTTTCTCAGCTGCCTCATCATTGTCGCCTTCCCCACAGACAAGGATGTCATCTGCTATTATCCGAATTCCTGGAAGCCCCTCCAATGCCTGTGTCAACCTGTGCTGGAACACTTCTGGAGCTGGGCTGATTCCCATGGGCATTCTAATCCATCTATATCTGCCACATGGCGTTGCGAAGGTAGTGAGGTAGCTTGACTCTTCTGAAAGCCTTATGTGCCAGAACCCGTCCTTCACGTCACACACTGTAAAGACTCTCGCTTTGGTCAGATCGGGGAGAACATCATCTATGGTGGGCAAGGGAAAATGTTGACGTCTCAGAGCTTTGTTTAGTGGTCTTGGGTCAATACAAATTCTGAGTTTTCCATATGGTTTCTTCACCACCACCATGCTGCTAATCCAATCTGTGCTATTTTCCACCTGAGCTATAATGCCTCTCTCTACCAGACTTCCCAGTTCATCTTTTAGATGTTTCATTAGTGCCACAGGAACTCTTCGCTTTGGAAGTCTCACCGATTTCACTGCAGGATCCACCTCTAGGTTATATTCTCCTTCCAAGCATCCATCTCCTTCAAATACATCAGCATACTCCCTATGCATGTTGCTCTTGTCCCATGGTTCCTTTTCTCTGCGTCTTTCTGTGGTAACAACATAATCAATTGCCATAATATTTTCATGCTGTATTCTTACCAGATCCATTGCTTGCACTGCCTTGTTTCCCAGCAAGGGCACTGACGAAGTTTCCTCGACTACAATGAACTCCAGCCGGTAGAGTTTTCTGTTTCTCGGGTTTCTTATTTTTATTCTGCATTTTCCGACTGGTTTCAGGGTGCTCTTATTATACATGACCAAAATCTGTTCTGTCTTTTCTATCACTGTGTCAGGGTTTAGCAGCTGAATGGGGATTACGTTACAACTGGCTCCGCAATCTAGTTGAAATTTTACTAGTCTTTCTCCTATCAACATGGTTGCAAAAAGTTGTTTTTCCTGTTTGTCCTCCCTCATCTGCGAACTAAGGCTTAGGATTTCCTGAAACGGTTCCTCTTCTATTTCTGCTACACTATGTATTCCTTTTCTCTTAATCTCTTTTGTTTTGCATGTGGCAGCAAAATGGTTCAGCTTGCCACATTTTCTGCATTGCTTTCCATAAGCTGGGCAACTCAGTTTTTTCCACTCATGCTGTTTTCCACAGAATTTACACTTAGATGTTGGCGTTTGTTTGGCTCCCTGACCTTGTTTAATTCTCTGTACTGTGTGCACTTCTTCAGCTTTCTGTCCCTCGATGGTCATCTTTCTACTGTTTCGTTCGGTGCCGGATTGCAGTGGATTCTGAACGCGGTTAACAGCCATTCCAACGTCAGTTCACCGTCAGCCGGGCGGGCAGCGCCTAGCGTCTTACTCAGTTCTCTCCCGGTTTCCCCGATTAGATATTGGAAAACTTTTACCTTCGTCTTGTCATCCGCATCTGTAAGCGATAAATCAATGTACAGGGAAAACTCCTCTTCCCATGCTTTCCAAGCTTTTGGTATGTTCGTTGCATTCCAGTCAAAATTCGCTGGAGGCTTCAATCTGAAAGAACCCTCCATGATCAGCACGTGTCTCTCTTAATTGCTTTTTTTTTTTTTTTTTCGTAGCAATTTACTTCAATCTTTCACTTTTCTTATTGGTAATTTACCGCTGCCACCATGTTTTAAGCTTAGTTCACTCCGGTAATCAATTCTCTCTCATAAACAAAGAATCTCAGACACACAGGTTTCTTGTGCTTAACTTTACTTCACTCGCGCATCTCAATGATGTCACACACTCAAATTCCTATTCAACCATATATGGTCAAATCCTCACATCCTGCTGACCATATAGAACATATTGTAACAGTTCCCTTGATCAAATGTGTAATCTGAAGTTGAATCAGTTGAGTGAACAGGGGAATAAAGTGTTTGACCTGCCATGACTCAAATTTTTAACCTGTATACTCAACAGATGGTGGTGGAATGTATTTGCATCATAAGACATTTTATTAGGGCTGCTCAATCCTAAAACAAATCTGTAAGACTAAGTTAATATTTCAGCTAATCACAAGAAAACATCCTGAGCTGATGTGGATGTTAAGGATCCTGGGGCACAAATAAACTGGAATTTTCTTTTTATCCCAAAGATAAATATGAAATATGAACCAATAATGCTTGATTTGTTTGCTATAGCCCTAGGTCAGGGGTACTCAAATATAAATTTGAAAGGTCCACTTACTAAATTTTTATTCAGTCAGAGGTCCGGAAAAATGACAGTCCAATTTCAACAAAAAAAGTCAAACCCAAAATTTTCGAACAATACCCAAAAATGACACGGTAGTCTTTTTAGTGTGAAAAGTGACGACATCTTTGTGCCAGTTGTTTGAACTTGGGCATAAAAGGTGTGAGGACCAGGTGGCGGCACTGATGTAAATGTTCATTGGTGAGGGTGCTGCGATACAGTATGTGTTTTTTCCACCGTGCTCATAGTTGAAACGGCAGATTCATAGCAGTACGTTGAGGAAAACATTGTGAGAATTTGAAGGGCCATTTTCTACAGGAACACCTGCTGCAGTAACCATCTTTGTCCAGAAGGTGAGAAGGTGACCACTTTTGATTGCTAGATTAAGCACATTGGTTTTCTGCTTCCCACGGGGAGCACAAATGCATATTTCTCTGTCCACTCACTCTTAAATTCGCTGTTTTCAAAATCAGCAGGCCATTAGGATATTAAGGACATATTATAATAAACAGAATGAGTAGCTCACCTCTTATATCTTCCACGAGTCGTTTGTTCTTTTGAATCTACTGCACCGCATAGCGCCTATGGGAGTCACGTGACAAAGAACCGAACAACTCGGGAATTGACGATTCGTTGAGAACTGTTCAATTCTGTTTCCTGTACAGTACATAACCTACGAAGGTTTTGCGATGATTTCCGCATGCGCGCCCAGTAGAAAATGAACGAATCACTCTCGGAGACGACTCGTTCTTCTGAGTCATGTTAAAGATTATTTCATAAAGAATGAATCGTTCATGAACCACCCATCACTAGAAGACTCAAAGAAATATCACGCAGAACTTATTTAGATTATGATTAAATTAGCATGTTTGTTTTGGCGTCGGTCCACACTCAAAAAAATGAACATGGCTACCTGTTACATGTACTGTACTAAAATGTAATATGTGTTTTGTACATAATAATTTCATGTTTCCAAGCTAAACATGAATAAGTTATGTTGTATTTGCATGAAATTCAACAACTTAACATGTACTAGATTCAATCATGTTGAGATAAACCAACGAGATCTTGTCAATATGAAAACCGGAAATAGCTAAACCGGAAATATCGCGAGAAGACATTGCGAGAAGAGAACACAGTTTGAGAAGACAAACGTTGGCGGGCTTGTGGAAAAGGTAAGCAGGAATTAATTCCCATCTTTCTAAATAGAAACGAAATACTGAACATAAATGTCACCTGTTGTTTAGCGATGTTTAGTCACGTTATTTTGGTTTAAGCTATTTCTTGTATTTTTAATCACACTTAAAATACAGACGGTTATACTGTATGCGCGTGCTTAATCTGCGGTTCGGTTCTAGTTTCGGTCTGTTCTCACGAGTTGTGAAGCGAGAGGAACAAAGTATAAATATTGTTCATTTGCTAAATTAAGTATCATGAATTTTAATTGAATATCTATCTCTGTATTTTTTCACAGGAGTTTGTGACTGAAAGTGTCGTGTCTGCATATGACTTCAGGAGTTTCCTGACCAACGGATCTAATGGTCACATTTAAGTCATAACATACAGTTATAAAGTACAAAACGTTTCTGTTGGTGTTTTTTTTTTTATTATTATTAATACTTATTTGTGGTGTTTTATGTTTTGTACATCTTTTCAAATCTTTTCTTTTCAAATTCATTTGTAAGTTGCTCCTGGTGTAAAATAAAAATATCCGTTTTATCCCGTTTGTCTGTTTCCTTCCTTCACAGAATTCTGTTGACCAGGGCTTGAAATTTAAATTTACTTGAGTTGGATCAACTTAATTTACAACTGAAAAATTTGGTGTACCAACCCTATTCATTTGTTAACAGTATTAAATTATGTTGGACGCAGCTGTAGTAAATAAGTTAAATGAACCTAATAACATTACTTTGACGGAACCTAAAAACATTAAGTTGGGCCAACAAAATTGCTTAATGCTGACCGAAAGCCATTAAATCAGGTGGAAATTCTTTCCATAATTTAATTATGTTCATTTAACGACTTATTTTGTTGAGTGCAGATGTAACCGTATTTGGGTCCGGATGCGGACCTGAGTCCGCCTATTGAGTACCCCGGAACTAGATTATGTTCACTGAAGTTCCTTTCTGTAAACACGTATCTCAAGATAAATTCATTTAAATACAGATTTGCAGATACTCCGTAATGAACATCTAAAGCTTGTACAAATCTGATGTTATGTTGTGAATGCAGAAAGTTTTTTTCCCCCAATAGTATAATTGTAGTACAAAGCTAGAAATTATTCAGATAAAACTGGTAAAAACTTTTATTGAAACTCTGGTAAAAACTGTATCAATAAAAAAAATATATCATATCAAAAAGTATCATATTCTGAAC
Organism: Channallabes apus; assembly: GCA_030522415.1. NCBI lineage: Eukaryota > Metazoa > Chordata > Actinopteri > Siluriformes > Clariidae > Channallabes > Channallabes apus. The sequence continues at coordinate 11,133,745 of CM060125.1, forward strand.
CGTCATGACATGCACATCCGATCAGAATTGAGCAATGTGGCTTGTAATGTGAATGTAACCAAAATGTTTTAAAAGAGTACATAAAAAAAAAATTTAAGATTAACAGTATAATATAAACCAATTGATATTTGACTTTTAACAGACTTGCATCAGCCTGTGTATGATACAGTAGGGCTGGGCGATTTGGCCTAAAATCTAAATTTTGATTAATTGAACATTTTAACTCGATTACGATTAATAAACGATTTTTTTTTTTTGCCCTCATAGTTCACTGACAAGTTTTGTACAGTAAATATGCTCACAAGTGAGAGATTTTTGAATGAAGGGTGCATTACTTGATTGATTAATTGAAGGCAACGCACACAATCTACTATCTATGATTATTTATTGAACATCAATGTTGAACAACTGAAATTAAACTGAAGCCACAAATTTAAAGGGTTCATTAAATTACATTTTAAAGTATAGTTTATTAACAAAAACAGATGACAGATTTGGCCTTAAAAATTAAGATACTATAGGCACATGCTCAGAATCTTTACAAGGCAAAGATTTTTATAAAAAAAATAAAAAAAAACTTGTTTGTGATGATAAAAAGTATCTTGTGATGATATTAGTTTTGAGATTTTTAAACAATAATGAGAAACAACATTTAGACCACACACACTAGGGCTGTCTTTTTATCCCACAATTCAGAGTTAAATGAAGGCTATTTCACACGGCCCCAATAAACTGACATAATGGCTTACGCATGCAATGATAAAAATGGAATGAATTATACAGCTATCAATCTGGGCCAGGACAATTTCACTTTTATTATATAGTTGGGTACCTGCTAGGTGTTGTATAGTTCATATTTGCTTGGCCAGAATGGTTTAAGCCACCAAAATAACGTTTTATTGATAAACTGCGCAGCTTTCGCCAGCGTGAACACTCCTGTTAGTAACGAGGCGAATAAGGAGCTAAACTTCAGCAGCAGAATGAGACGCTGCGCAATAAGAAGCCAAACGAATCGGAAGCTGTGAATAAGGAGCTAACTTCAGCCTCGTGTGCTTAGGGGCATCATAACTTTCGCTAGAAAGTTAGAAACGGCCCTGGTTATATCCTTGCTCCATTTGGAACACCTTTCATAAGGTGTAATGGCCACGAAAGACGACACAAGCGATATCTGCTTTGGTACAGCCCCACTGCTAGCGCTGTTAGTTGACGGAGTAGCATCAGCCCGCATTTTCATGCTCTGTGTGGTCGTGTGGGTGATGCGTTCATATAACGGAGTTCGTGCTACCTTTTTTGTCGACAATTTCAACATCTTTGGATAATAACTCGAGGTTAGATTCACTTTCGTTGCTGCTTCCACTAATTTTTTCTTTTTTTTTGTCGTCCTGGTGTCAAGTTTGCTTCGAAAGTGCGGCAGGAAATTAACTTTGACCTGCACGGCATGCGCAAGCTGATTGGTTGTTGTCGTGTTGTTCTGCTATGTGATTGGCTCTTAGATTAATCCATATCGAGCAAAAAATGTCTAGAGCTTTTAATCGTTTTTAAAATCAAATAAATCGCGATTCGATATGATATCGTTTATCGGCCCAGCCCTATGATACAGTATAGTACAGAGTGATCAGAAACTTTTTTGTTTTACTGTGTTGCTTAATGGCAAGTTTGTTATTATTTTCTGATACTGTTTGTACAGTATAGTGTCCTGCTTACCATCACTGGCACCCCTGGTTAAAATGTGTTCTTACTGTAATCTTCTAATAATTTTTTTTTTTATTTAAGCAATATAGAATCACAATGCAAAAATCCCACATTAAGAATCTTTTTTTTTTTTACATGAAGTCATCTGTGCCACAATTATTGGCACCCATAATGTTAATACTTCATACAACCCCAAGACAGCACTTAATCCTCCTATAACATTTGCCAAGATTGGAGAATATAGATACAGGGATCTTTGACCATTCCTCTTAGCACAATCTTTCTAGATTATCAAGATTTCTGGGTCCCCTCTTATGCACTCTCCTCTTCAGTTCACCCTACAAGGTTTCGATTGAGTTGAGGTCTGAGGACTGAGAGGAGCGTGATTTTGTGTATGCTATACCAATTTTGTGTAGATTTCGCCATGTGTTTTGTGTAATTATCCTGCTGAAAGACCCAATGACCCAATGATCTTCAGCTTTCTGGCAGAGGCATTTTTTTTATTTAAAATGTCCTGGTATCTCAAAGAGTTCATGATGCCATGCAAGTTTAGGTGAGTGGCTATTTTCTTTTAGCCATTGCCTGAATTATGAAGGTAGACACACATCTCTCTTACTTGAGTGGGGTGTTCTTTCCCATATTGAAGAGTGGATAAGAAAAATAGCCCTCATGTCATATTTATATCACAGGGGAACAGGAAGTCAAGAATGATGAATTAAAAGTTTCTAGATGCTCTGCTCAACTTTATTAACTACAGAAAAAAAATTCAAAAATGCTCCAATTAGCTTTTCGGAATTGTTAGGGGTGCCAACAATCGTGGAACAGGTAATTTTATAAAGAACAAAATTTTTTAGTCATGGATTTTTTTTTATTCACTTGAGTTAAAGGTTAGATTTTTGTAGAGTTTTCAGTGTGAGATTATGGTTCTGCAATAAAAACTTAATTTATTAGAAGCTTAAGAACATGTCTTATCAACCAGGGGTGCCAACAATGGTTAGCAGGTGCTTAGCAAGCCATGCATAGGTGGACTGTGTACCAACATCAGTTATAAGAATGTTTGCCCCTAGCACAAATGCCTATAGCAGTACTGCTATCTCCTTCAGTGAATGATAATAGAATATTTTACTTACAGAAAAACCGACATTTACAATAACATAATTTATCTTTTTAAATCAGTTTATTGTTTTTAAATATTAAATGTAGAGTCTGCCATACAGATCATAGTGAAAAACACATGAATATAAACTTTGATTTGATTTTTTTTTTCTGTAGTTAATAAAGTCATGCAGCCAAAACTACTATCAGAGCTCAGAGCTATACAGTAATTGACAGAAAATTAATGAAATGAACACTTGAAAGAATACATCTGTTACGACCCCCGGTCTAGGGTCTAATAAATCAATCAATCTTGCAATCAAGATACTGTGCGTGGTCTTTTATTTTTACAGTATATACACACGCACACACACAAACAGGAAGCTCTGGGCTTCAGGGTTGGGCCTAGGCCAAAACAACAAACAAAACCCAATCTCCTTTCTCCTCCCACAAGCTAACTAAACTAACAAAGAAAAGAATATAAATCAAAATACAACGACTAACCTAACTACCTAACTAACACAAAAAAAATAGGATAAAACAGGGAACAACAAAAATGGCACCCAACCCCTACTGCTTCCTTGAACTATATACAAGAAAAAGAAAAAAAGATATTTACAATATTTACAAAAAAAGGAAACTATATACAATCGCGGGAGGAACACTTCCATCCACGCGTACAAAAAAAGAAATCAACAAAAGAAAAGGAGAGAGCGCAGGGCGCGGCGCGACACGACACGACACGACAGTCTCTCTCTCTCTCTCTCTCTCTAAACAATCACTCACTCACTCACTCACTCACTCACTCACTCACTCACTCACTCACTCACTCACTCACTCACTCACTCACTCACTCACTCACTCACTCACTCACTGAGCACGGAAGTCACACACAAGGCATAAGTCGCGCACTTCCGGCTTTCATCCGCGAGCTTAAAAGGACGCGCAGATCCAAAGGCCAGCCAATCCTGGTGCACGTCACGGCACGTCCAATCAGGGCGGAGCTTCCTGTGAGAAGGAGAGCGAGAGAGAGAAAAAGGGGGAGAGATCGCGCACGCGCCGCCACCAGCCATCGCGCATGCGCACATACATACACCCGCACGTAACACCACAAAAACACACAAAAATATAAATATACAAATCAAGTAGTACTTGCCAGTACCCTTTCAATAAAATCAACTCTGCCACGAAAAAATGGGACACCAACACAGATTAACGAAGTAACACTGATCAAAATAGCCATAAAACATTTAGCTAATGTTACATCAGCCCTTTGTGCCGCTGCCAATTGCGACAGACCCATCTGTAATGGTGCAATATTCTTGTTAGACAAGGTTGGTTTGACATAAAACTTTGCCGTAACAGGTGTTGTTTGCAGAAAAGATTCAGACAAATCAAGAACATCATCAAACTTTCGTGCTTGTGCACGTGTAACTGCACATGATGGGAATACTGTAGGACAATTGGAAACAAAATCATTATTAACATCACTATTTGGTTTTTCTGTCACAATAGGGTGAGGGAAAACAACACCACCCGCCAGATCATTTCCCAGAATTAACTGAACTCCTTAAACAGGGAGTTCGGTACAAATGCCGACACATACTTCCCCCTTCACTAATTCTGTTTCAAGATAGATATTATGAAGTGGAACTGTGATACAGCCTGCTCCTATGCCACGTAAAATAACATCGGTGCCTGTGTAGGTTTTCTGAGACAGTGAGAGTGTACCTGTTAACATCAGAGTCTGTGCTGCACCTGTATCTCGCAGGATGGACACTGATCTGCGAACGCCTTCAGGGCTGTCTGCCACCGACCCCTGTAACATGACATGCTTATATACTGCCACGGTTTGATTAGGAAAGACATGTTTTACTTGCCTTTTAACAAAACCCACAGATTTTGACTTTACAGCTGTGTTTTTCTTCTTCCAGGCCTCACAGTCTGAAATCAGATGATCAGCACTTAAACGTAAAAGCAGACTCTACCTCCCCCTGATCGATACTGAGAACTTCTAAAAGTACCCGCTCTTGCAGGTTTCATACTGTCTGCTGAAGGTTTCACCTGCCCTTCAACCCCACGGACAGCGAATTTGTCAGTTCTCACTGTAGGAGAGAATACAGTACGGTGTGTCAACTCAAATTCATCAGCCAATACAGCGGCTGCTGACAATGACTTGACTTTTTGCTCATTTAGGTGCAATACGACATTTTCAAAAACACAATCTTTAAAATCCTCCAACAGGATTAACTCTTTAAGAGCCTCAAAAGTGGTAGCTTTCGTTGCAGCACACCACTTTTCAAACAGTGTTTGCTTTTCACGGGCAAATTCAACAAAGGTTTGTCTGTCCGCCTTCCTATGGGACCTAAATTTTTGTCTGTAAGCCTCTGGCACTAACTCATACACACGTAGAACAGTTTGCTTGACCATGTCGTAATCCAGGCTTTGCTCAACAGGCAACGCAGAGCACACATCCTGCGCTTTACCAGTCAACTTACATTGTAACAAGAGGGCCCACATTGCTCTCGGCCACTGTAACGTAGCTGCCACATGCTCAAAAGCTATGAAATAGCTATCCACCTCGGTCTCTCTAAAAGGAGGTACTAAAACAATATGCTTGCTCACGTCGAAATGGGGTGGGGAGGTTCTCACTGGGGCAGAAACGAGAGAAGAAGAACCCGGCGCAGCCGCTGCAGGTAATTGAGTGAACGATGGAGAAGCAGGGGAACTCTCCGGCGCGATCTCAGCCCGGTGTAGCCGGCTGAAATCTCGCCGAAAATGTTCCCTCTCCATCTCAAGCTCCAGCTCCCGCAACCGTAACCTTTGAGCCTCCGTTTCCTCTTGTGTAATTTCCAGTTCTACCTCCCTCATTTTTAGAACCAAAAGTTGTTCTGATTTGTCAATTGGTGATTTTATTGCTGGTGGTGTGGTTACCTTATGCGTGGGGGGCGTGGAGGGCGACTGCAGCGCAGGTAATGGCCTACCGTCGACCTCCATCGACGTTGAAGCGTCCTCGTCCTCATCACACTCTCCAGGCACCCCAGGCAAAATCTGCTGTTCAATTAATTGAGCAATAATTATTTTCTTTAGCTCCCTTTTCAAACATTTGTGTGGCACCTCAACTTGAAAAAAATTTGCTATACTGAGCAAATCGTCTTTACGACACTGGTCTAACTGTTCTACGCTAGGAGCCAGTGTAAAGGCAATTAGGTCAAAAGCCATGTTCCACCGATTACTGTCCAACCTAAGAAGGCAGCCAAACAAACCAAAAGGCCGAGTATACTTGGCAACAGACAAGCCCCCACTTGTTAGCCAGTAACTGGCAACGGACGAGCCCCCACTTGTTAGCCAGTAACTGGCAACGGACGAGCCCCCACTTGTTACGACCCCCGGTCTAGGGTCCAGGGACGCAACAAAGAAAATAATAAATAAATAATCAATCTTGCAATCAAGATACTGTGCGTGGTATTTTATTTTTATATACACACGCACACACACACACAAACAGGAAGCTCTGGGCTTCAGGGTTGAGCCTAGGCCAAAACAACAAACAAAACCCAATCCCCTTTCTCCTGTAAGTTAACCCCTAGAGGGAACCAAAACGCCTGTTTGTTTGTGTTTTAGTTGTAGTTTTGTTTATCCTTCAGTTCCCAGTTTGCACCTCGGTCAGGTGACGTAGAAGCTCACCTGAACCGAGGGAAGATAATTATGTTTAGTTAAGCTTAGTTAGTATAAATAGCCTGACTGAATCCCAGTCAGGCGTCTATCTTTAGTTCAAGTGAGTAAGTTTGTGTTGGGTTTTGTTTATGTTCTTTTTAACTAAAATAAAGAACAGTTATTTGAACCGCCAGCTCGCATCCTCTGCATTCATGCCACGCACACACCCGGCGCAAACGTGACATCTCCTCCCACAAGCTAACTAAACTAACAAAGAAAAGAATATAAATCAAAATACAAAGACTAACCTAACTACCTAACTAACACAAAAAAAACAGGAGAAAACAGGGAACAACAAAAATGGCACCCAACCCCTACTGCTTCCTTGAACTATATACAAAAAAAAAAAAGACAGGATAAGATAAAAGGAAAGATATTTACAATATTTACAAAAAAAGGAAACTACTGTATATGCAATCGCGGGAGGAACACTTCCATCCACGCGTACAAAAAAAGAACTCAACAAAAGAAAAGGAGAGAGCGCAGGGCGCGACACAACAGTCTCTAATCTAAACAATCAATCACTCAATCTATCAAACAACCAATCACACAATCCAACAATCAATCACTGAGCACGGAAGTCACACACAAGGCATAAGTCGCGCACTTCCGGCTTTCATCCGCGAGCTTAAAAGGACGCGCAGATCCAAGGCCAGCCAATCCTGGTGCACGTCACGGCCGTCCAATCAGGGCGGAGCTTCCTGTGAGAAGGAGAGCGAGAGAGAGAAAAAGGGAAAAAGATCGCGCACGCTCATACGTGCACTACACACACACCCGCACGTACAGTAACAACATCAAAGTAACAAACTGGCATAATTTCAATTGACATAATTGTTACAGGCGGCACGGTGGTGTAGTGGTTAGCACTGTCGCCTTGCACCTCCAGGGTCCGGGTTCGATTCCCGGCCAGGCTCGAATCCCGTCTCTGTGTGCATGGAGTTTGCATGTTCTCCCCGTGCTTGGTGGGTTTCCTCCGGGTACTCCGGTTTCCTCCCACAGTCCAAAGACATGCAGATTAGGCTAATTGGCGTTCCCAAATTGACCATAGTGTTTGAATGAGTGTGTGTGTGTGTGTGTGTGTGTGTGTGTGCTCTGCGATGGATTGGCACGCTGTCCAGGGTGTACCCTGCCTCGTGCCCAGAGTCTCCTGGGATAGGCTCCAGGTCCCCGCGACCCTAAATACAGGATAAAGCGGTATAGAAGATGAATGAATGAATGATAATTGTTACATATATTTCAAACTGAAGGCACGGTGGTATAGTGGTTAGAACTGTGGTAGAACTTGCACCTACTGGGTGGAGGGATTTCCACTTCGCGTCTGTGTGCCGGTGTTTACATTTTATCCCCATGTTTGGTGGGTTTCGTCCTAGTATTCTGGTTTCCTCACCTTTCCAAAGACATGCAGATTAGGCTGATTGGAGTTTCCAAATTGCTTGTAGTGTGTGTGTGTGTGTTTGTGTGTGTGTGTGTGTGTGTGTGTGTGTGTGTGTGTGTGTGTGTGTGTGTGTGTTTGTACGCACTCTCCGATAAATTGGCACCCAGTTCAGTGCATATCCCACCTTGTGCCGAACTTCTCCTTCCCCAGCCTCTGTACAGGATAAAAGGCCCATGTGACTCTGTACAGGATAAGCAGTATAGAAAATGAATGAATATTCACAGATGCTTTCTGTCATTCTTAGCACTAGGAGAGACCTGGCTATACAGTAAATACTGTAAATGCTTTGTAAATGATAGTCTCTACCTTTGAGAACACAAATCTGTCACTGCGCTGGGCTTTCTGCTTTGTTTAATGATAATCTCTTTTTTTTCAGGTCACAGGGATACTAGAGAGGGATTTTGATAACTGACTTTGGGATAAACAATGAGTTCTTTTCATTTAGTTTTATTCCCACACTCTCTTGTTCTGCTCTTGTGTTCTCCTTTGTATATTGCGCACATACAATGCTGCTCTCTCTCTCTCTCTCACTCACCTGCTACCTTCACTCTTGCATTCTTTCTCTCTTCTACAAGTAGCCAATAAAGAAACTAGTCAAACAGGAAACTGCAGTTCTGATAAACAGAATATCCACTCCTACTTTTACAAAGCGAATCGTTCTCACTGCTGCATGTCATTTTTTTAAATCTCACGCATTAATTTAGTTGTAAAACCTAAAGAGGTAAGCTTAAATTTTTGACAATGATTGGACGGCAGATCTTGGCAGCATTCTTGGCTGTATTGGGCTTCCTGGGTACCATCCTGGTAGCTGCTCTGCCTATGTGGGAGATGTCGGCTTTCATAGCAGCCAACATTGTGACAGCGCAGATTTACTATGAAGGCTTGTGGATGAACTGCGTGTTACAGAGCACTGGACAAATGCAGTGCAAGGTATATGACTCGGTTTTGTCTCTACCTCAATACCTCCAGGCCAGTCGAGCCTTGATTTGCTTCTCTGCTGCTGCTGGACTTGTTGCCTTTGGATTAATGATCGTTGGGGCCAGATGTACAAACTTCTTCCGTAATGACTGGAATAAAAAAGCCAGGATTGGTATAGTAGCTGGGGTGGTCTACATCATAGCAGGGATTCTTTGTTTGATTGCTGTTAGCTGGGTAGCATACAACATCATCCAGACCTTCAACGATCCTCTCGTCATCTCAGCAAGCAAGGGAGAGTTGGGGGCCTGCATCTATATTGGATGGGTAGCTGGAGTCCTCCTTGTTTTGGGTGGAGCATTGTTTATCTGCACATACAGAAGCAGCTGTTGAGCTTTTGAACATTTAAACACATTTAAATGCGCATGTAAACTGCACAAAGAATGACTGGTTTAACAAAATGATACTGATGAATAGCTTTCATCTTTACTAAGCACTTGCAAACCCTTGCTGGTCATGGATGAGGAAGGAATACACTCTGGCTGGAAGATCGAGACATCACAGAGCAAATACCAAGACTTTCAAATAATTTTCTGTCAGTTTTAAATAAGAAAAATATTTTTGTATGTTTTAATGGTTTCTTGAATAATGGTTCTTTTTGTTAGGGAAACACTCTTTAATGGTTTGCCCAGTTCTCCAGTTGGGGTAAAAAAAAAATTCAATTGGAACATATGCATCTTTATGTAGTCTATGATTACAAGTGGGTAAATGAAGTCTAACAAAACCTAAACACAATTAGCAAAGTACTTTTCACATTTCAACATTTAAAGTGATGGACATTGAAAATTACTTGTCTGAATAGTGACATTTCATAAAAGCTTGCTCAATCTAACTTCTATAATATCTTAGAGAAGAACTTTAATGACATATTGTCCTTGTATAGTAATGACATCTTGTTGCAAATACAGGTTTTGCATTTTTTTTTACGTTTTCTGTAAAATAAAATAAAAAAAACATGTAAATATATATTATGTATATATATGCTGAATCTGTAAAAAGAATTTTATCAATTTACTAAAATCATTAAATCAGGAGGTAACCAAAGGATAAAAAAAATTATCTGAAAATTGATTTGATGAATATAAACAATTGTTATAAATATATTTTGATATTCGTGTTTTATTTGTCCGTTTGTCTTTCAAGACCAATTCAAGACCGTTGCTGGTACTCAATGAACAAAGAATCACATTGAAAAGAAATTTTTTTAACAAGATTTATTTTCTTCCCTGATGGCATGGGCATTGAGTGATCCTGGGACCGTAAGGAATTATTTTCACACATGAATGGGACACCGCATTGCACACAATAATAAAATAATTTAATCACATCTGCATTGTGTAACATTGCCAAGTTTTCTAAAAGAAAATGTAATCAAATATACTTTTAGATCTTAGGTGTTTAGATCTTTTTCACTGTGATAAATTAGTGACCTTGCCCATGGTAATAGTTACTGAACATTAATTTTATTATTTATTTTTATCTATACGTAATATTTTGATTGCATCCCCAACAGATAATACTCCTTTCAGAGCTTATCACCAAAATTCAAAAAGGCAAATTCTCCACACAATATAGTGAGGCACTTTGTTGCCTGGAGGCTGTAATAGGTAAGGGTTGAGTGAGTCACGTGGTACAATTAGTCGTAATGGTTAGCACCTTTGCATGATCACCATGCGGTGTATAAAAGGGGCACAGAGGCACACACACCTCATCAGCTGTTTGTGGATTTTTCTGGTGTTTGACACGCTTTGGTAAACGATGGCGGCTGCTGGTCTGCAGATTCTCGGTTTGATGCTGGCGTTCATCGGCTTGCTCTGTGAGATCATCACCTGCGCTCTGCCCATGTGGAAAGTGACTGCATTCATCGGGCAGAACATCGTGACCGCGCAGACCTACTGGGAGGGCCTGTGGATGACCTGTGTGATCCAGAGCACAGGACAGATGCAGTGTAAGGTGTACGACTCCATGCTGGCTCTGCCTCAGGACCTGCAGGCCGCTCGGGCTCTTGTCGTCATCGCCATCCTCGTGACGCTGCTGGGGGTGCTGATCGCGGCCGCGGGGGGAAAGTGTACCAACTGCATCGAGGACGAGCAGACCAAGGCGCGGGTGTGCGTGGTGGCTGGTGTGTTCTTCCTGGTCAGCGGGATTCTGTGCCTGATTCCTGTGTGCTGGTCCGCTCATACGGTCATCATGGACTTTTATAACCCAATCGTGACGGATGCGCAGAAGCGCGAGCTCGGCGCGTCGCTGTTCATCGGCTGGGCCGCTGCGGGTCTGCTGCTGCTCGGGGGCGCGCTCTTCTGCTGCCAGTGTCCTAAGAACGAGTATCAAGGTTATTCAGCCAAGTACACTGCGCCAAGATCAAACGCGACTGGTGGTGGCAACTATGTGTAAAAAGCTCAACACCTGACTGACTGTTAATGTGTCAATATATTTTAATTTCATATTTTAAATAAAATGCTTTCTTTTATGCAGTGTCGTCTTGAATTGTTTTGGCAAAGTACAAATTTGCGTTTGTTTGCTCAAGTTCAGCCACACCTACCTTGGCATGCAGTCAGTGACCTGGCTCGGGTAAAATGTGTATTTGGATTTTTACACTACTGTATGCATTTCTGTTAAATTTGCCCGCCTAAAAAAAACCCATGTAAAACTACAGTAAATCAAGGCTCAGTTAAATGTTGGGTTCCGTTTTCCGCAAACGAATTCCTTATGCCTGGTAATTGGGATGCCCTAAATTTGCTAATGCCAAAAAAAAAAAAAAAAAATTGCTCACTACTTGGTCAAAGCACATGATCTGGGGAAACTAATTGGTTATTGTGCCCCTATATATGGATTACTGAAAGTGAGGTGTCTTTGAAACTTTGCCACTTTCTTAGCAGTCTAACTTTCATCAGCTGGATCAATTTGTAAGAGGTCTCATTCAAGCTTGTTGGTTCAATTATTTGTCAGTAAACTTACCAGTGATCAATCCCAATTTCCTGGCTGTTAGGATGGTCCTCTCAAACAAGCTATGCATCAACATGGACATTTATACACTGCTCACAACAGTCTGACTTTTGAACTAATTAACTTGCAAAACAAATTTCAAGTACTGCTTCCTTTTTCTGCTTAAGTCTTTTTTTATTTTTAGTTGTAGCAAAAACAACTGTTTAAAAGTTTGAGTTCTAGTCAAGAAACTTGTCCTTAAGTTTTGCCGTTCCCTTGATCAAATGTGTAATCTGAAGTTGAATCAGTTGAGTGAACAGGGGAATAAAGTGTTTGACCTGCCATAACTCAAATTTTGAACCTGTATACTCAACAGATGGTGGTGGAATGTATTTGCATCATAAGACATTTTATTAGGGCTGCTCAATCCTAAAACAAATCTGTAAGACTAAGTTAATATTTCAGCTAATCACAAAACATCCTGAGCTGATGTGGATGTTAAGGATCCTGGGGCTCAAATAAACTGGAATTTTCTTTTTATCCCAAAGATGATAAATATGAAATATGAACCAATAATGCTTGATTTGTTTGCTATACAGTAGCCCTAGGTCAGGGGTACTCAAATATAAATTTGAAAGGTCCACTTACTAAATTTAGTAATGTCCAATCATGTGTTTTAAATAGCAACCTAATCATAACTACAGGACAAGGTTATATTGTATATTCAATGTTAGAGAGTCCTTTGCTGAAGTATATTTACAGGTGGCATGCTTATTTAATTGTTCCAGACTTGTGAAAAGGTTTGTGGGATGCCACTTTGTGGAACTTCAATCATTCATTAATTTCAATGTCAGTTTAATGTGTGTACAGCAAGCATGAGGATTTTGTATATAATAATGCCTATTTACCTGAAAATACTGTATGTTTCTGTAAATACACCGTATAGACATAACATTACAATGCAAAACATTTGACCCAGTATTGTGTAGGTTTTCCTTGTGCTGCTTGGGTAGCTCTGGTCCCTTAGGGCAACACTCCACAACACCACTGGGGAGTTTTGTTCTTGTTTATAGATAGAACAGCATGACATCGCTGGAGTCTTTTAATGGACTCATTGATCTATCGACCAGAACCCCACCTGCAGGACCCTCAACTACTCAGACGTACTGTACAGTATAATGAGATAAAACTGTAAGTTGCTCTGGATAAGGTCGTTTGCCAAATGTTATAATGTAGTATAAATATTTCATGACAGAAGATACATTTTCTTAGTAAAATGAAGTCAGCTGATGACCTGAAAGTACTCAATGAACAAGGAATCACATTGAAAAGATTTTTGTAACAAGATTTATTTAAAGCAATATCACACTTTGTATATTTTACAATAGCACACTTTGTATACTTTAATATTGCAATTCTGATATTAATAACAATATAATTATTAATTAATATTAAATAATAATATAAATTATTTATTAAACAGTATGATACATTAATCTATCTGTCTACCTAATCAAAATGATAAGTTAAACTTCATTTTCACACTTTTTTTAGATTTCAAATATGATTATGTCTGGGCCTTCTGCATGGCAGGTGAAAAATCTACCACCAATGCCCTATTAAACAGATTCTTGATACATCTGAAAAAAAAATATATTACGTGAAATATTTTAGATAGATTAGCTAAGATTACTTAACTGTAAAACATAATACAGAAAAGCAACTGATACAGAATCAGCTCACTCACTATCCTTGGTTCACTTTTTTCTGCAATGTGAATTAAACTGCTTGTCATCATCGATGGTTATTTCTTACATCACAGTCGGAACACCAGCCTGTCAGAGCCATTCTGCTGACAATTGCCTAAGGCGAATGTTGCCAGAGGGCGCCACATGAGTGTTCTCTCTCATCTCTCTCTCTCTCTCTCTTTCATCTCTCTCTCTCTTTCTCTCTCTCTTTCATCTCTCCCTCTGTCTCAGTCTGCTCAGTCTCTCAGGTGAATTGAAATATAACTGCTGCACTTCTGCTATATGACATACTGATTTTAGATTATTTATTCATTAACATTTACATTCTAAGTCTAAATGAATCATCTAGTGGCAGTTTCTTAGGTTAAACTAATCCTGCAGGTTTAGTTAAGCTGCACCTAAAATTATCTTTAAATTCAGTTTGCTATACATTACATTGATGCATTATTATTTATATTTAACAAAATGTTATGTTCCTAACTGCATCATTGCTTTTGCTTGTAGAGTCATTACTTAAAAAAAAAATAAAAATCCCAGTGTTGCGAACATGTAGTTTACATTTAAATCCAGTTCAAGTTCCTGAAGTTCCTTAGAGGGCGTCAACACTACAACTCGCTCAGGGCCCTGACCACAGCACTGTTGAATCTGATTAAATTGGATTATATGTTAAATTGAATTATATTTTGCACTATTATGAATTGTGTGCTTAGTACTTTGCGTCTCTTAGTACAAGAGACATTTATAACTTCCTGCATTCATTAACCAAACACCACTGGGCTGGAAATCACTCCTATCTCCACCAAAATTTGGGACATCTCCAGGGGTGCCCTAACTGGTTAGGCGTAGCGAGGAAATGGCGTTCAGGCAGAGACGCAAACAGAGATGACAGAGTGACACAGAGCTAATCTAATAAAAGACATGTTTGGACAAAATTTAAAACTTTTTGATTAAACATCCAGTTACAAATGTCTAGTAACAAACATATTATCCTCTGTATGTTATCCTCTCAGGTGACTGTATGTTTTTTTTTTTAATAACAGTGAAGTTGCAGCTTTGAAACAGTGACACAGTCGACAATGTCTAAAATAATTCAACTATGCACTGTATTCATGGAATTATAGGCATCATCCATGGCACACACATTATATATCCATGTTTCACACTCCTCAGGGTTATGTGCGGCAAACTGACAGCTGGCGTTGATGATTTCACAAATTGTCTCCACTCATTTTTTTTTTTGTTCTTACGAGGTATGAGTAGGGCAGAATTATTTCTTTACCTATTACTCCCTCCTATGCAAAACGCTCTCATCCTCTCTCCAGTTTCGCTTTTTCTCATTTTGATCAGATTATGACACTCCTACACAGCTCTATTATAGGGGCTTTAAAAAGTTGTGGCTGGAGCAGGCTGATTAGGATAACATCTTGCAGTGTGTCATGCATCTATAGTTTTTGTTTGTGTGCATAAAGCTTTCACACACCTGTTGCCAATTACACCATTTCACTTTACCCCCATTTACTGTAAAACTACAAAAACTTCTTAAAACTACAACACCCACTATAACTTGCAGTCCACTTTACAGCTCTTAGTGTCATAAAAAAAAGTGCCATCACACACCTTGGAGCAGTTCTACTCCTCACTGAAAAAAAAATAGGAAGCTTTATAAATTACTTTCATATCCTACTTTGAGGTAGGGATATTTTCAGTCCTAAATAGATTTTGAGCTCGATTCCTACTAGTGATTCTGAGATGCTTTGTAAATACGGACCCTGCCATAATTATACACCGTGTTCCAAATTATTACGCAAATGATATCTTTCTCTGATTTTCATAATTAGTCAATGCAAATGACAGTCAGTATAATTTTCAAGTCATCAACCATTAGGATATAATTTAAATTTTATTGAACAAACCTCCTAATGATAATATTTATTAAATATTTTATTAAAAAAATATTAAGAAAATGCACTGTTCCAAATTATTGTGCACAACAGAGTTAACACATTTTATAGGTTGTAAAGAACTGAAAATAGGCTTTTGTTGAATTCACAGCATTATGAGGTCATATTTACTGAAATCAAAAGCTATTTAAATCAAAAGAGACTGACATTCTCTTTGTTAGTGTTGAGGTCTTAAGCCACTTTGTCTAGGATAAAGGTTGTAATGTTTTATGTTTCGAAGAGTATATAGACACGGACTTCTTGATCCGGCTGTTTGGTATGTAGATGATACCCAGACTGACAAGATAGAGGTTGTTTCCGTGCTTACTGTAGGTCCTCTTGTATGACTCTGTTGGTAATTGTAGTTGTAGCCCCTTCTGCGTTGTCTTCCTTGTCATTTGAAATGTTCTCTCCATTTATATACATTGGCCCTATAATATTATTTAAACTTGTCATCATGCAAACATGTTGGATGTCTCATTTGACATGTCTTTGTTCTCACACCTCACTGAGTAATGACCAGTCTTCAAGCATCCAAAGCAAAGCTCCTCTGTCTGCACAAACTTGAAATCTTGAATTGCTTTTTCAGCAAACCTTCTGCACTTGTCAAGGATGTATCCTGTCCTTTTGCAGAAGACACATGATTAAATACTGCTCTGTGTTGTGTCTGTTCTCAGATTCTTTGCTTGAAGTATTTGGTTTCGTGGTTGCTTTGGTTTCTCACCTTCCACACTCTTGAGAGCTTGAATTGAGGAAATGGGATCACAGATGAGATCTGCTTTCTTTAATAGGACAAAAATCCTTGAATAGTGGGTACTCAGCACTTATTGTATGTGCCTGACTTCCATCACCTTATGGTTCCATCTAGAAACCAACCAATCTGGCAATTTGAGCAGAATCTTTTGACCATCAATCTGTCATTAAGGACGTCCAGTGTCTTAATATGGGACTACGCAGCCACACAATGCTTGAGGAAGTCTACAAATTCTCTTATCTCACAGGCATCATTAGAGATTATTTTTGGCTATGCGCGCAGCTTGTCTCTGAGGAATTTTCCAATTATGAATGGGTTTCTAAAAAGTTTTTCATGTTTCATATTTGTTTCTGTGCATAGTAGAAGAAATCCTTCAACAGTTTTCTTCGCTTGCCACTTTGTTACTTTCGTAGGTAATAAAGTTTTTCATTCTTTGGGATGTTTTTCCATTCTATTAATGATTTAAGGGAGAGTTGACAGTCCTTAGTAGTTGCTAAAGAGATGTCCAGTAAATAGAGCATATTCTGATGTTGGAAGACTCCAATAGCTTATACAGTAGCTTCTGCTAGCACATTAACCAGGTCTGAGCTGTTCTACTCTTGAGGCACAAACACTGTGGCTGGAGAAGGTTGAGGTAGTTATTGCGGACAAAGGGCTTGACTTGTACTTGCTGGGGATTAAGGAATAAGAGAGGGACCTGAGGCATTGAGAGCTTGTGCTGTGACTGGCAGAAAATGGGATATGAGTGGAGGATTTGATGCAGTCTCTTTGTCTGCTCATCAATAGCTCCAATGTTATGTAATGTATATGGTTCATTAGATAATTGATTGAATGTATATACAGTGGTTGTGGAGGGGGGTGTCTATAATGACAGGACCAAGCAAAGATTTCTTTTTGTTTAGCAGTCAGTAAGAAGGGTTGACAACATGGAAGTTACTTTGGGATCAATCTTCTATCTATCTATATATTTCTAGCATGATTCCAGAGTGCCATTCACACTTAAAGGAACCTCCTGCATATTTCACCAAACATAGGGGTTATTTTTCCCTTTCCATGCATACAGTAAATTGAGGATATTAAATCCTCAAATGATGATACTTTCAATTCCTTTCAAACACAAACTGTAATGAGTGTTTTTTTTAAGTTTCAAACTGCAATTATCATAAAACAGAAAATGGTTTTAGTGATCATATCTAGAACCTACACACTTTGTTTGGTTGAGAAGATGTGAGAGTGGTGTTTTGCATCAGTGAAATTGTGCTTTCTGTCGCCTGGCATAGCAAAAAACAAGTCTGACTGGAAAAGCACAAAACTGGTTTCAGGTACTGTATCAACAGCGAAATTCCAGAGTGTCAAGCAAACACTCCTCCCTATACACTAAAGCACACTGACAGTGAAGCCCAGCCTCAGATTTTGCATACATTCACAGACAGACACGGCCGCTAAACTTCCTACAGCAAAATGATATCGCAGAGACTTCAAATCCTCGGCCTCGTCCTGGCACTGATTGGCTATGTGGGCACCATCGTCATCTGTGGCCTACCAGCCTGGAAGATGTCGGCTTTCATCGGAGCCAACATCGTGACATTTCAAGTCTATTGGGAAGGCTTATGGATGGATTGTGTGGTACAAACCACAGGTCAGATGCAGTGTAAGGTCTATGACTCCCTGCTTATTCTTCCTGTACATCTACAGGCGGCTCGAGCCATGATAATCGTTGCCCTCATTGTTGGAATCCTGGGAATCATCGTAACCATCATTGGTGGCAAATGCACCGGCTTCGTAGAGGATGTGAGCGCTAAGGCTAGGATCACCATCGTTAGTGGGATCATCTTCCTCATTACAGGGCTTCTTGTTCTCATTCCAGTGTGCTGGACTGCAAACGATGTCATCAGGGACTTCTACAACCCTGCCATTACGGATGCTCAAAGGAGAGAACTGGGACCTTGCCTCTACATCGGCGCCGGATGCGCTGTACTTCTCATTGCTGGTGGAGCCATCCTCTGTAGCTCGTGTCCACCAAATGAGGATAATAACTATCCTGTAAAATACACTCCGGCCAAATCTACAGTGAGCAGCAGCAAGGTTTATGTGTAAGAAGGAAATGCATTTGGTTTGCAGTCACTTTATCGGACTGGGAAAATGGTCAAGCAGTCTAATTAAAGAACTTTGTCCAGTGTGCATTTTTCACTTAAATGTAGGATTGCGTCTACATTTTAGTGTAATGTGTCTATAAGATGGTCATTTCCAGTACATCATTGATAAACGTCATTAACCAACATCTAGAGCATGGAATTTTACACAAAACTAAACATATGAAATTGTAATCATTTGCATTTTGTAGCAATCCTGTAGCATCTGAAAGTACAGAAACTAAAATCTAAAGTACAGAACTACTATATATATACCATACACGCATGCTCATTTATATTGCATTGCTTGTAAATTACTGAAGTACTATGTCTAAATTATAGACTTAACTTAATCTTATATCCTGCACTGAAGTTGCCTTATTCAAACAAAAAAGAGAAGGCTTTATAGATTTTTTGTAAGCGAAATGAGTATACTGTACATGAATGGTATGGGATTGTTTTTTTTTCCTGTCCACACGTACTGTATGTGAACTTATCTATGTTGATGTCCAGCGACAGAAAGATGTCCAGAAAGATGTCCAGAAATACTACTGACCTGTTAACTGTGAGAAAGTAAATGTATTTAGTTTTTCCTCCCGTCGAAGCAGTGGAAATGTTTATGACTTGTGTTTGTGAAGGAATCTGCTTTCTTTGTTTATTTGAATGAATCTTGCCATCATACAATTGTCTGAATAATTTGTCTGAAAAGTATTAATTTTGGAAGTATCAAAAAGTTTTTTTTTTTGTTTAACTGGGTACCTTTGACTTATTCTATTATGATCATTATCATCATTACAAAGTTGTGCATCTTATGTTGACTAATAAGACAAACAAGATTTTTTTCACAGACTCTGTTGGTGTTTTTTTTCTTTGTTATTTTAGTGTGATTAAAAAATGTTGGTCACAAACTGTATAACACAGATACTGTATGAACAACATTTCTCCAGTTAACATTTCACCCGTGAGAGGCTTACAGTAGTGAAAGTGGAGCGCCACCCTGTCCAAATACTTCCTGGGTGAAGTCAAGTTTCGAAACAATTAATTAATCATTCTTTTGTTGGGGTGGTTAAGAAGTAATTTCCTGTTTAGACTGCTGACCTGGATCCCTTTCTGCAAAAATAGAAAAAGAGCAAATTAGCATTTATTTCCCCATGTTAGCGATTGTGGAAATTTCTATAATTTATTGAATATTAAATGTATTTAAGAAATAACATTCAGGAAGATTGAACCAACTGAAAGAATTTTCAACATGCCTTAACAACATGCCTAAGCAGTGAAGTCAGTGTTGCCAGGTATTTTTAGTGCCAAGTAACCTATCTGCATCAAGGCATCATTCACAACACAGTACAATACATTAGATTACACATTGTTTATTATCTCCTTTGAATGATTTTTTTTATTTACTATTGCTTAATTTGCAACTATTTAATTAGATTTTACTCATAAACATAACTCTCCAAATGGAACATACAGTACAATACTAAATCTAAATCTAAACCATTTCTGCAAACAAAATGTAAATGCATGCAGTATGTCTAAATGCCCCCCCAACTTCTGATATATTATGGCTAGCTCCAGAACTTTTGTGTGGTTTTTGAGAATGCATTTTGCTGAAACCTAACTACCCTTGTTAATAATAATAATAATAATAATAATAATAATAATAATAATAATAATAATACCCTCTCTATATAGCTGACTGAAAGGAAAAAGCACCTGCTGTACTGACAACATATGAACAAAGGTACATCACAAATCTCAAACAAACATGAGTGACTACTGTAGACTGTACGTTGTTGACGTTGTTAAAAATGTAACCAGGGCCTGTATTCACAAAGCTACTTAGAATTCTCTCAGAGAGATCCTATCTTAGCCTAAACATTCCTAGCTGGAAGTCTTAGACTAAAAGTGATTTAGTAAACTTTTCTAAAGCAATTCTAAGTACAAAAACATTTATCTTAGTGAGGAGGTGTTGTTGACCCCTTTGCTAGGGATGATGCAGCAATTCAAAGACTGATTAAAAATCTGCTCTTTGTGAAAATAGAATATATGATAATATAATAAATTGAACAAATTGTATAATCATGAATGCAGGCTACTTTATACAAAGTTTCTTTTATAGGCTAGATAAATATCTTAAAGTTAACTAAAACAACCAAATGCTGACAATGTTTGTACTTTTTAAGCAACCAATTTCCACACAGTAGTTGCT
Source organism: Channallabes apus (assembly GCA_030522415.1). Taxonomy (NCBI): domain Eukaryota; kingdom Metazoa; phylum Chordata; class Actinopteri; order Siluriformes; family Clariidae; genus Channallabes; species Channallabes apus. The sequence continues at coordinate 11,154,370 of CM060125.1, forward strand.
ACATTTAAGTTCTTACATTTATTTACCATACTGATTTTATCACTTGTGATCTATTTCATATTGATAAAAGCAAAATGACTCAGCATTTACCAATTTACATGATTGCAGGACAGTCTGTTTAAATTGCACTTTTTGATGGTATGTACAGTAGCCAACAATCCAAGAGAGATGTAAGGAAGTAAAAGAATAAGAAAACCAAATTGGATAGAAGAGCAGTGTTCACTTTAAGCTTTACGTTCAACGTTTGGAGAAAATTTCTTCTTTCCCCCATTTTGTCCTCTGTTAAAGAAACTCTTAAGCCTCTCAAAAGTCCTCCTCTCTACTCTTACATTTTTTCTTTCTTTCTGTTTTTAGGGATTAGGAGCTGTTTTTAGGGCTAAGATGTTTCGTGAAGCATTGTTATCTTTACTGAGATTTAGTCCTAAATTTGAGGGGAAATTCTAAGAAAATTTCATCACTACAGTAGGAACAACTTTTAGGCTTAAGAAGCTTTGTGAATATGGGCCCTGAAGTCTAACTCAAGTGTGGTGAACTCTTGACTTACTGTAACTCTATTTAGCTGCTTTGATAACTTTTTAAAATAGACACAATGGAAATATTTCCGAATGGAACAGCTCACATTGATTAGTTGTAAAAATACAAAAAAAGGTAATTAATGATTAATTGTTGGAAAGAATGTTGATCAGTAATTGACTATTGTGTCATTAAGAGTCTGCTGACATAATGTCTGTCAGTGTGGTTCAATAGCTGCACAAAGGCAGAACCACATGCCCTCCAGAAGGTGATAAAGCACGCTAGCTGACATCTGCACCATCTACGCCTCCAGCTGCATTCACCGTTTGCTCAGTATTATCAGGGATCACTCATACTCCGCTCGTCACCTGCTCAACCTTCTGCCTTCAGGTACAGCTCAATAAAAGCACAGACTACATGATAAAAATATTTTTTCCCCACCGACTGCTCAATACAAACCCCCAGCTCACACTCCTCCTTTACCCGCCAATCCCCCCCCCCAACACATACTGTACACTATGTAACACTGGTGCCATACGAGGAGGTGTCTAAAGGGTTCAAGATTTGTTCTGTTTACAAGCTCTGTTTTTCCACCATACAGTATGTCCTCCCTCTACCTAGCAGTAGATTTCGGTATTGACGGTATGGCCCCTTGGGACAAATTCTCGGCGCACAATGTCACGAATGTTGAAAAAGACAATGAGCATGAACAGTAGTGGGGGTTTTTTCTCTTCTCTCTCTTCTTTTTTCTGTTCAAGCCACACGTGATTGGTAAACTACATGTCATGATGTGTGTGCCCTGAGTAGGAGTGGAGGGGCGGGGTTACAGAGACAGCACACAGAGGGACGGAGAAACAGGAGGGAGGGAGATGAGAGAACAGACGATACACAGATGAGATGCTGGGAAAGGTGCGAAAATGAGTGACAGCATGAAACGCAATAAAATTTTGATGCATTTCATTGTAAATAGTTCATAAAGTTTAGAAATAAAATGCGTACAATCCGAGATTGGATCTTTTTTGTCTAACTGAGAAAGGTCTTTATTTCTGTACTTTATAATTAATTTTTTTGCAGCACTCTGCTCCATGTTGAGTATAACATGCCATATAAATGATAAACATTTGATATACTGTATGTTTTTTTTACATTAGTAGTTAATTTTACACATGTTTACAATATTTTTTATAATAAGTAAATGTAAGCAACAAAAAATATGAGGAGAAACTTGGGAGCAGAAAGAGCCGACTCTTTTTAGTGAACCAAGTCAAAAGAATTCTCTCTAAATCTCTCTAAAAAGAGACGGAATTCCCATAACTAATGCACAGTCTTCATAGTGGAGGAGTCCATCATCTCCATGACTGAAAAAGGCGATGCGGGTCCGCAGCTAGACCATGCTGTGCATGCTTATCGCCTTTTTCGACATTCGAAAATTCGTCCCCAGGGCCTAGACCATCAATAGCAAATTCTACATAAGGTGAATAAACAGAGCTAATCTCTAAACTTTAGTTTACAACATTAGTTGTCATGTTAGCTTTTTCATTCCCGCTGATTTTGGGGACCTGCTCAGCCACCGTCACCGCACATTTGCAAATTTATACTGTGACCTACAAAGTGACTCATTAAAATCTCGTTAAGCATTATTCATTCCCAGCGCCCGATTTGTTCATCTAAATTCAGAACATAGCAAAAATTATTTTGATACCACAATATTTGCTGTAATGTCATATTGAAATATGTTAACGTTTTATATATATAATGTAATTATAATTATATATATATATATATATATATATATATATATATATATATATATATATATATATATATATATATATATATATATATATAATTATATATATAATGTTATATATATAATTTCCTTTGGGATCAATAAAGTATCTATCTATCTATCTATCTATCTAGCTATCTAGCTATCTATCGGGAATAATTTTGTGAGAATTTTCTATTCCACCAGATATATATAACCTAACTAACCTAACACTTAACACTATATAAATGCAGATCATTTCCTGCTATCTGTTTCACCCAGATGAGGATGGGTTCCCTGTTGAGTCTGGTTCCTCTCAAGGTTTCTTCCTATTACCATCTCAGGGAGTTTTTCCTTGCCACTGTCGCCCTCGGGCTTGCTCACCAGGGACTATCTGAACATTTTGATTCATACACATTCACATTCCACACAAACTTAAATAATTCTTTTGATTGTGTAAAGCTGTTTTGAGACAATGTCAATTGTTAAAAGCGCTATACAAATAAAACTTTTTTGAGTTGAATATATATACCAGTGCCAAACCTCAATAATGCTCTTGGAATATACCAGGTAGATGAACTATATATATATATTTTTCCCACTACCCACTAGATTCCCAAAATCTAGTGGGTAGTGGGAAAACTTTCCTATATGACCTACTGTACTTAGTATGCACTTATTAGTCAATTATTGCCTAAAGAGTTCACAAAAGTACTGAGACATTACAACTGGAAGGGTGTCCAGGAAACTAATGCTATTCAAAACTTCATCAAACAAATGTAGGTGGCATGGTGGCTTAGTGGTTAGAACTGTCGCCTTGCATCTTCAGGGTCTGGGTTCGATTCCTTCCTCAGGTCTGTGTGTGTGGTGTTTGCATGTTCTCCTTTGAGTACTTCAGGACCCTCTCACATTCTAAAGACAAGCAGATTAGGCTAATTTGTGTTTCCAAATTGCCTGTAGTGTATGTGTGCGTGTGTCTTGCAAAGGATTGGCACCCTGTCCAGGGTGTATGCTGCCTTGTGCCCAAAGTCCCCTGAGATAAGCTGCAGGCCCCCTGTGACCCTGTAAATGGATAAGCAACATGGAAGATGAATGGATAAACTAGTAAACCATGGCTGCAGAAGTAATCGCCGTATCCTTTCTAATGTGGTAACAATGAATGAATTATTTGATGTTCATTCATGTACAAACAATAAAATGTATGTAGATTCACAGACACTCCTTTCATGAAGAAAAAATATCTCTAATTTGCTTATTTAAAAAACAACAAGGTAAGATATCCGTATGTGTATGCTTGCATGTGTGTGTGTGTGTGTGTGTGTGTGTGTGTGCGCGCATAAAGCAATGGTTCTAAAATCAAAGACATTGCAACTGCTCACCTGTATGGTTTGGTCAAGTTCAGCTTCCTGAAATATGACCAAAACAGGTTCAGGACAAACAAAAAGGCTGGATTTGTGTTTACAGGTGCCTTAAATTCATACTATTGTGGATATTGTCCTAGAATGAAGAAAGAATGTGGTTTGCCTAGCAGTGTATAACTTTACAAACATAAAGGGATGGTCTGCTCAGGAGCACACACCTCTTCTCTTATTCTCATCTTCTTTAGTTATATAGCGTATATGTGTGACCTAGACCTCATATGAATGCTTTGCTGGTGATAGGAACGTCGTCTGAGAGAAAGAGAGCGAAACAGAAGAAGAAAGAAAAACAGTGCAGTGAAAAGAAAAACTTTTTACCAGAAGAAGAAAGA